>JAKWIY010003054.1:54310924-54567472 GCA_027704805.1 Solanum corneliomulleri | reverse complement strand
TAAATAAGCACAGTTCTTTACGCACACACAAAGACTCAAAATTAAAAACGAGACACAAATGGAGGGTAGATGTTACCTTTTAGGGGGCAGCGAATCGAGACGATACGAGCAGCGACAGCGATGCTTCGACCCACTCGAAACCACTAGGAGAAACTCTCGATTATCCGTTTGAAAATTTCTCAAACCAAAAATGTCAAACCTGAGTTCTGCTTTTCCGAATTTTTCGATAAAAATCTCTAAACCGTTCTTCGTGTTGAAAGTTCTATCTCTCCAAATCCAACCCCTTTTCTGAAGGAGAAGAGGGGTTTAAATAGAAAGGAAAAAAAAGGTTTCGGAAGAGGGAGGGCGGGAACGTGACATTTGATTTCAAAATTTCAAATCCCTTCCATTAATGGAGCAACACCTTTTCCTGAAGATTTCGCCCTTTTCGGAAATTGGAAAAGGGGAGGGGATGGCTAGGATTGCTCCCATCGTCCTTGAGGGGAGACGTGGATCGATCTCGCGACCCCAAGGACGAAAATGTAGGTCTGCCACAGCCGAATACAGGTCTGCCTCCGCCGAAAGCAGGTCTGCTGCGATGCGTACTGGCGAGGAGAGAGGAGAGGAAGGGAGAGAGCGTGAGGGAGAGACGCGAGGGCTGCTGTGAATCTGCTTTTTGACGTTTTCTGGGGTCGTTTGTAGGGGAAATCGCGTGAGAGAGACGGAGAGAGGAACGCGTGGTCGAGAGACGCGTGAGGGAGGTGCGGTCTCGCGTCTGTTTTCTGGGAATGGCGTTTTTTCTGGGTTTTTGGGGATTGTTGTCGTGGTGTGAAGGGGGAAGAAGGAAGAGGGGATAGGGTCTGGGTCGGGGGGCGGGTCGAATTATCGTAGTGGGCGGGTTGGGAATTAATTTAGTGGGCTTGGGGTGTTGAGGGATGGAAGAAGAAAGGAAATGGGCTGGAATTGTTTGGGTTGTTTGAAAGGGTGGGCTGCTGAAAATGTGTGGGCCTGGGAGTGTGGGAATTATTATAAATGGTGAGCTGGAGTAAATGTAAGGTGTTGGGCCATTGGAACAAAAGGGCAGAGGCCCAAACTCGAATCAAAAGGGAAAAAGAGTTAATTAATATTAGCAAATTGATTTAAAACAAGACGAATTTGGTTAAATCTATTAACGAGCTTATTTATTTAGTAACATAATTATTTAAATTATAAAATAACGATTCAAAAATATAGTTGTGATTTAAAGTAAACTAGATTAATGGAATACTCTCTAAACTTAAGATATACGTATATACATATACATATACATATATGTATATATATATATAAATATTTTAATTTCGCAAGATTTATAAAACTAATTACTTAAATAATTTGAAAAACTCACGAAGCTCGATAATTAAGTTATACCAATCGTGGGTCAAAAATTGGGTGTCAACAGATAATATGTAAAAAAATTGTAGTGTACAATATAAAATGGTAGCTAGCCAGGCTAGCTACAACACATAGTCTAGCTGCAAGCATTATTTATTACTAGACTAGCTCGAAGTAGACATCAAGAGGATGGTCCTTGACAAGAGCCAAATGTAATTTGTTTACAAATAAATAAATTTATAGATTTGATTCCTTAAAATATTATAAAGACGCATGTCATTTGTTACGTATTTTTATAAAGACACCTTAACTTTGAAAGTGTCCTATCACCCCACATAACTTTTTAATATCTTCGTAAATGGGTCATTTTGACTCATTCCTTCATCCGGGTTGACGCGCGTGATGCTCACTCTTTTCAACCCGTTTAGCCCGACCCGATTCTTTACTAAAGTAGAAAAATCTTTTTGTCTTTGTTATTTTTTAACTTTCCAAGTTCTTGATATTTTCTTCTCTCTCTCTCTCAAGATTCTTGTTTCTGCACAAAAGTAAGAGTAAGAAGAGAGCCAAGCTTCTCTTGGGGAAGCTTTCATCAGAGGTTGGATGGAGCCATTTTTGATAAAATCAAGGAACTCGAGAACAAGAGGAAGAGGAAGGAGAGAGCTCAGGTAGCATACGATAGGAGAAAGAAGATTGATAAATCATCTAAATCTCGACCTTTTTCTTTTTTACATTGTCTTTCTGAGTGGTGTATTTTCAGTTTAGCATTGTTTCTCCACTCTTTTATCCTTCATAATTTTCTTTAACGAAATTGAATTTGAAACTTTAAGTGATCTTGAAGAAAAAAAATCGTTTTACTGAAAATTAAAAGAGAAAATGAATTCTTATCATATTGCGTTTCAGGAAGATGATGAATTCGTCAAAGAGAGTACCAATGTTGATCTTGTTTTGGAAAAAATAAAGAAGATGAGATCATCAAAAGTGGGTTATCAATGGCTCTTTTGAGTTTTAATTTGGGGAAGATGATGTAAATTAATAAAATATTTAATGATAGAGAAATAAAGTGACACGTGGCACTTCTAAATTGGTTAATGACATTTAAACATTACATCACGCTCCTCATGTGCGTGGTCACAACGCAGAATATAGAATGGGTCAAAATGGCCCATTTACAAAGATATTAAAAAGTTTTGTGGGGTGATAGGACACTTAAAAAATTAAGGTATCTTTATGAAAATACGGGACAACTTCAGTGGTGAGTTTATGTCTTTTCTCTTTATTCAAATAATAAGTAGATACACATAACACAACTTTAATGCCCACATTATAGTGATTAGCATGTCATTGTACATGTGTGCATCCTTTTATTTCATACATTATAAATTAAAAAGTACAACACATATTATTGATGATGCATGCCTTATGCTGTAGATAAATAGCTCCGAGGCTCCCCAGTACAAATTAAAGATCCATCATATCCATAGAGTTTGCAACCCTCTCCTGCAGTGCAACAATTAACACAAACTTGGCTAAGTTTGGCCAATCCAGAAGATGGACAAATCATGTATGCAACTCTAGGGTCACATTCCATGGTACATGCCTTGGGTTCATCACTCTCTCCTTCACAAACAAACTTGCCATCTTTACCGAAATAGTAGCAACCTTTGTATCCCGTGCAACACGTGGTACATCCAGTGGGATAAATAAACGTCTTTCCTCCTGAACGGGGACACTTTGAATAGGCAATATGTGGATCACAATTTAAGGGGCAAGGTTTTGGTTTTCTTGGGTCAGATTGTCCTTCACAAATAAAAGTCCCATTAACACTATAATAATTGCAACCTTTAAAACCTGAACAACAATTGGTGCATATGGGATTCTGCGGACTTCCTTGTGAACGTGGGCATATCCCAAACCCAAGATGACCACATTCATCAGTACAAGGCTTGGCATCAACATGTTCCACCGCGCTTACAAGTAGCAATAATCCTACAAACAAAATATAATAAGGAGAAAGCTGTGAAATGAAAAAAAACATACTAACACTTGTAGTTTATGCCACAACAAAGAAACTAAAGAGAAGAAAATTGGAGAAAGGGAAATCTTACCAAGAACAAGTAGTAGGTAAGCAAGGAAACTAACTTGTTTGTGAACAGCCATACTATGGATTCTTTTTACCTTTGTTTAATTTTCTTTTGTTTGGGTTGAGTGTCTATCCTCCACCTATTTATAGCCAAACGAGTGATTAAATAAACATAGTTACTAAAACGTTTTTATGTAGCCTCCAATTGATAAATAAAAAAAAATTGTGCTTGTTAGTGTAATTAGTTTGACTAGTTAATTACGCTTCCTTAACTTTTCCCCAATTTCATCTTTAATTAATTATTGTTTTTGAAATATTTGTCATCTAGCTAGCGACAATTTTCTTCTCCACATATATATCTCTTTAGGGGAAATAACAATTTTAGTCCATGTATTATAAGTTTATTTTCATTTTGATCCCCCTGTATATATGAATCGAGTAGTAAGCATAATTAGTGGAATTATTGTATCTAATTGAAGGACAATAATGGATATATCCGTCATTACTAATAAAACTTGCCAGCCAACTAAGATGATTCATATTTATTACTCTTATGTGGCTGAATTTTATTATTGGCATCTCTAAAGTTAAATATTAGTACTCACTATATATGATTCGACTAAGCATAATTAATTGTATCTTTTTCTTTTAAGTTAAAAAATGTTTTTCTCAGCAAGGAAATGCAAACAATTAAACCATATGTAAGTAATAGTAATTTTTTGTCTGCTTACAAGAAAGAAAATTAACGTACTAATAATATATATAGCAATATTTACATTTGATATTTCATATGTAAGTAATAGTAATTCTTTGTCCAAAATCAATCTAGAGCAGATTACTTATCACTGGGACCTAGAGAACTCCTTTATGGGATGGATAGCCTAAGACACTGCAGCAGTCTTATAAATGGGCGCGCCTTTAACGTGATTATGAGCTCTGATGAGAACAGGTGTGGGAAACCCCATAAAATAGAGAAAAGTTGAGATTTTATAACATGTATGGATGGTTGTGGAATGGTTTTACGGGTCTCAGATTTACTTTTAGTGCAACACAGAATGGTGCTTTTCTCTTCTGCTAACAAGAAATCGTTAGAAGCTATTATTGGGCAACTACAAGCTTATAAAAAATGTTCCGGTCAGCTGATTAACATTTATAAAAGTTGTTTCTTGGTTGGTAAAAATGCCAATACAAATCAAATTTTGAGAATCAAAGATATTACAGGGTACAGGCAAGAAAAGTTTCCTATTACTTATTAGGATGCCCCTATACATTGGAAGACAACGAACGGGGATATGGTTGATAAAATCATTAAAAGAATTACGGGTTGGCATGGAAAACTTTTGTCGCATGGAGGAAGATTTGTAAATAACTAGCTGGTAGGTGTTAATTTTTGGAACTTAAGTTTATTTTGCAGCTATGTTTTTGGAGACTATCCACCTCCTTGTAAATTTTTGGTGCTAAAATACAACACCCAGACTCTACTGGGAAATTCAATTTTTTTTAAAAAAACAAATATAGTGAAAGTTGTACTAGCCATGTTTTTCTTCTATAGAATATATTCAAAGTTTTTTTTTTTTTTTTTTTTGAAAAATGAAATGAATTATCAATTTTTTTCAAAGGTATAGCGATAGTAATCATAATTAAGTAATTAATTATCGCAAATTAACTTGATGTGATCAAAAGAAAGAGTCACCGTCTACTTTTTGTTAATCTCTTCACTAATTAGCCCTATTTTCTGTCTTTTTCCTATCGTTGAATTATGCAAATCATGTTTTTGTGACTATTCTCCTGCATTAAACATTTTGATGTTGATATAGTAAAACTTTATTTGTAGACACACAAATAAATCATGTTTTGGGACTGTTTTCCTAAGTTAAATATGTTATTATTGATATGGTATATAAAACATTATTTTTGGCACACATTAATCGTGTTCGTTGACTTTTTTTTACATGAAACGATAAAACTAATAACATATGAGTGGGTTACTCCCTCTAATCCAAAATAAACGAATTATTGACACTATTTTATATTGATAGATTACTTTTTGGTTAATGATTTTTAATATCTTTTTATGCAAGTCACGCTTCAACAACTCATTTATATTAGTACAAACTAAAGAGTCATATCCATATAGTTTGCAATCCTCTCCTGCAGTGCAATAATCAACGCAAACTTCATAATATTTGGCTAACCCAGAAGATGGACGAGTCATGTAAATATCCTTAAGGTCACATTTCAGGGTTCAATAATCTCTAGCTCTTTCACAAACAAACTTGCCATTTTTGCCTAAATAGTAGCAACCCTCGTATCCCGTACAACGGGTGGGATTAGGGTTGCGTATCAGTCGATTCGGTTTGATTTTGAAATTTATTGGTTTAGCTTATTGGTTATGAATTTGTAGAGATGCTAAACTATTATAGAACCATTAAGATATCAACTTATCAATTATTGATCGCTATCGGTTAGGTTATGGGTTTATAAACCATTAAGATTTGACAAAAAAATCATTGAAAATCACTTAGAAACAATGTGACAAACCAAAAGAACCATGCACATGAGTTCACAAGTTTCATCTTGCTAAAAAGCAAACACTTTTACATTGTAGAATAACCAAGTTTTGAGACAATCAGAAATAAAGTAGGAAACCAAACCTAAGTCAAGGACTTTATATACAAAATGATATAAATATAATTATTTAATTTACTATCGGATTATTGGTTAACCCGTTAAAAAAAAGGTCAAACCGTTCAGAACCAATAACCCGATAACAAAATAAATTTAAGTTTATTTTTAACAAATATTTTCTACTTCAAATTTTTATTCTTTTCACCCCGATCCTCGACCCACCCACCCACCCAAAAAAAATTGCATTTGCTTTTAGAAATTATTTTCAACTTTCAAAAATTCAATTTAAGTTTGTTTTTTCAAAAATATTTTCAAATCAAAAATTCTTTTTTTTTTCACCCCTATCCTCGACCCCCCACCCCTAACCCCACACTAAAAAAAAAATTAAGTTTGTATTTAAAAAATATTTTCAATTTATAAATTATTTTCTACTATAGTAGACAAAAGAGATATTTCTCAAAAATATTTTTCATTGATAAATCAAACTCTAAAAATATTTTCCTGAAAATATTTTTTACTCATCAACCAAAAATGAGAAAATAAGTCAAAAATCTACTTGTTATCCAGAAAAATATATTCTAGGAAAACATTTCCTTTATACCAAACACACCCTAAATATAAATATTTCTATGAATGGTAGTAGATTAATTTGGCGCGAGTTATTAGTTTTATTTTCAATTTGTCGACAAACTTATAAACACTCTTTTACTTGACCAACCAAACTTAAATTCGATCTTCCAATATGAGTGAAATACGTACACTTCTAAATTCTCATTAAGTTTAGGGGTGTTTTCAACACTTCTCTTGACTTTTTATTAAAAGTCTCATGCTCCTGCAAGAGTTTGAGATTATTTGTTGTGTCATGTGGCAAATTAGGGGCGTATATAAGTTTAGTTAGTCAAGTAGAAGAGTGTTAAGGCTGACAATGGTTTGGGACTGAAACTAATAAATCTGTCAAGTTCTAGAGGTTTTTTAATACTTCTCTCTTGATTAATTATTTGCATTTCCTTTCTCGTAAACATATACGAAAAACACACACATAAAAAATATACGAGTAAAAAATTGCATGCATCATTGTATATGTATTTTTAAAATTTGAGAAAAGACATTAAGTGATACCTAAAGTTGTCCCGAATTTTCGAAAAGACACCTAAACTATGCAAGTGTCCTATTACTCCCTCAAACAATCCTGAACTGATATTATTACATTATTTTTTGTCCACCTGACATGGAGAGTGTATACACTCTCTTAAAGAGCGTAAACAAACTAAAAAAACGAATATAATTTTATTTTTATAAGAATTTTACTATAAAATATATATTTTTATTTTTATTATTATTTAAACTTTTTCTCCTTATTATTTTTTTCTTTTTCTTTCTTCCTTCTTCGTCAATAATTCATTGTCATCTTCATTAACTTATCACTTTCAATGTCACTTTTTACCACAATTTCATCTCTCTTTTATTCTACTATTAGTTTAACTCTCTTTAATTTTAAAATTATATCTAGATATTTTAATACATTTCGAAAAATTTGATAAATCCATTAGATTTGAAGATGATTAGTAGATAATATTTAGTTCCGTATTCTAATTAAACTTTTTCAATTTTCGGAGAATTCTTATGCTTTCAAAATCATCATTTCTAGTTTTGAATTTATATGGAAATGAGATAAATTAAATGATGATACCTTCAAAATTTTGATCTTTCTTAGAAAAATAATTAGTTTTGTTATCAATAATCAACAAAGTCTAAAAAATAGTATAATTTTAGAAAGTAAGAAATTTGACCAAATAAGAAAAAGAAAAAAGAAAGAAAATGGAGGGGCTCAACTTGATATGGGTGTGGGGTTGGGTGAAGATAAGAGGTGAAGAAGAAGAAATAAAGAAAGAAAATGGAGGGAGCTTGAAAGTTGGGATGGAAGATGAATTAAAAATTGAAATGAAATTAAAAGAAGAATAATAAAACTAAAATAAGTCAAAAAGTAAGACAAAGAAATAAAGAAAAACTTAAAATGAAAAAAAATAATATTTCAAATTTAATTAACACGTGTCACACAAAGATTGGTGTTTGATTACACTAGCCATTCAAATCTAGAATTGATCCAAAAATGATGAAATAATATTCGGAATAGTTTAGGGGGTAATAGGACATCTGCATAGTTAAGATGTCTTTTTAAAAATTTGGGACAACTTCATGTGTCACTTTATTTCTTTTCTCTTAAAATTTTTGTTTTATACAAAAAAATATTTACTTTGATACCATTTTAAAATATTTCTTATACTATTCCATAGTTTTTATCTTTTAATATATTATTTCAAATTTAAAACTTAGAATTTGGAATGGTCCAATAAAGATTATAGTTCATACATGTTGATAATTATAATCAAACTTAAATCAAAATTAAATTTATATTAATGCAAAAAGAAAATCAATTCAACACTACTTCCTCTGTTCTGTATTGTTTGTCATGATTTCTATTTTTAGATTCAAACTATAAAAAAAAATTTGTAACATTAATTCTCATCTCATAATTTGTGTTATTTTTTCAAAAAAAATTTTTTTTTTTTTAGATAATTGTATTTTTGTTGGACTAAATAAATATTTGGAGCACAAGTTAATTATATGTTTGTATGCAAACTTTAACAAAAAATCTGAGGTTTATTAGTTTGATTTGATTTATAAATTTAAAAATTCGACACAATGGTTAGTTTTGGTATTTGAAAATTTTGAACCAACCCGAGGTTGAAAACCCCGAATTTTATTAGTTTAGTTTGATTTATAAATTCAATTTTTTACACGAATAATTTAATTTGATATTTAAAAAATCCAAACCAATCAGATCATGTATACCCCTATTCACAACAAAATTGACAAATAATAGAAGTAGCCCAATTATGAAAAATTAATAGAATACCTGAATCATAAACTTAAAAATTGTATTCTTAGTGTGAAAAATTATAAATTCATTCACTTTGAAATAACTTACCTAATCTTAAAGGTAGTTTGTTTAAAAGTAAATAAATTTATAGATCTGAATCCTTAAAATATTATAAAGAGGCATGTCATTTACTATGGATAAGACCAAAGGAGATCACCAATAGAGAGGAGCCAAGTCCTCAATATAATTATGGATGATCTTTTCTTATTCAAATAATAAGTAGTTACACACAACACACTTACAACTTTAATGCCCAATATAGTGATTAGCATGTCATCCTTTTTTTCATACATTACTAAATTAAGTACACACATATTATGTTGATTCATGCCTTATGACATTATAAGTAATAATATGAGGCATCCTATAATCAAATATCAAATATCCATATAATCCATAAGTATGAGATCCTCCACCTACATATACACAATATAATATTGTGTTACACCTCCACAGTGCAAAATCACAAAATGATTAAGTTTGGCCAATCCAGAAGGGACAAATCATGTATGCAACTCTAGGGTCACATTCCGGGTACATACCTTGGGTTCATCACTCTCTCCTTCACAAATAAACTTGCCATTTTTACCGAAATAGTAGCAACCTTTGTATCCCGTGCAACACGTGGTACATCCAGTGGGATAAATAAACGTCTTTCCTCCTGAACGGGGACACTTTGAATAGGCAATATGTGGATCACAATTTCGAGGACAAGCTTTTGGGTATCTAGGGTCAGATTGTCCTTCACAAATAAAAGTTCCTTTAGCACTATAATAATTGCAACCTTTAAAACCTGCACAACAGTTTGTGCATATGGGATTTTGCGGACTTCCTTGTGAACGTGGGCATATCCCAAACCCAAGATGACCACATTCCTTAGTACAAGGCTTGGCATCAACATGTTCCACCGCGCTTACAAGTAGCAATAATCCTACAAACAAATATAATAAAGAGAAAGCTGTGAAATGAAAAAAAACATACTAACACTTGTAGTTTATGCCACAACAAAGAAACTAAAGAGAAGAAAATTAGAGAAAGGGAAATCTTACCAACAACAAGTAGTAGGTAAGCAAGGAAACTAACTTGTTTGTGAACAGCCATATTATGGATTCTTTTTACTTCTTTTGTTTGGGTTGAGGAGTGTCTATCCTCCTTCACCTATTTATAGCCAAACGAGTGATTAAAAAAAACATAGTTACTAAAACGTTTTTATATAGCCAATAAGAAAAAGATGTGCTTGTTAGTGTAATTAGTTTGGCTAGTTACTTACGCTTCCTTAACTTTTCCACAATGGCATCTTTAATTAATTATTGTTATTAATATATTTGTCATCTAGCAACAATTTTCTTATTCACATATATATCTATTTAGGGGAAATAACAATTTTAGTCCATGTAATATAAGTTTATTTTCATTTTGATCCCCCTGTATATATAAATCAAGTACTAAGCATAATGAATGGAATTATTGTACCTAATTGAAGGGCAACAATGGATATATCCGTAATTACAAATAAAACATGTCAACCAGATAAGATAATTTATGTGGCTGAATTTTATTGTTGACATATCTAAAGTTAAATATTAGTACTCACTATATATGATTGGACTAAGCATAGTTAATTGTATCTTTTTTCTTTTTAAGTTAAAAAATGTTTTTCTCAGCAAGGAAATGCAAACAATTGAAGTAGGAGATGCTAATACCAAATATTTTCTATTACTCCCTCTAATCCAAAATAAACGAATATTAGTACTCACTATATGCCAAATGTTAGTACTCACTATATGCCAAATATTTTTTTATTAGTACTCGCTATATACCAAATATTTTTTATTACAGGCAAGAAAAGTTTCCTATTACTTATTTAGGACATGGTTGATAAAATCATTAAAAGAATTACGGGTTGGCATGGAGGAACATGCTACAATCTCTTCATATTCACTTATTGTCAGCCAAAAGAAATATTTGACGAAGTTGAAAGACATAAATATGGCTAGATTCTTTAGGGGTTATTTAGAGGGTAAATGAAAATATCACTGGAGTGCTTGGACAAGATGACTTATCCAACTGATGAAGGAGGCTTGGGACTTAGGAGACTTCAGGATGTTAGTGAAAGTTTGAATATGAAAAGATGGTGGAAGTTCAGAACCACATCCAAGTTTCTCAATTTTACCAAATATTATAAGTTCATATCTCCTATTATAAGCCTCAAACCTCATAATTCCATTCACCAAATTATCTTACAACCACACCTATTGTAGTTTGTTGGAAAGTTAGATGTGCAAAAAGGTATGGCAACACCAAATGCTCGATTAAAAAAGGATTTAGTATCAAATCTTATCTCATTTGAAATGGATTCAAGCACAAGAAGCTTACTTTTTGGTAACTAAATTCCTTGTAAATAATTAGCTGGTAGGTGTTAATTTTGGAACTTAAGTTTAGCTTCTAGTTTATTTTGCAGCTATGTTTTTGGAGACTATCCACCTCCTTGTAAATTTTTGGTGCTAAAATACAACACCCAGACTCTACTGGGAAATTCAATTTTTTTTAAAAAACAAATATAGTGAAAGTTGTACTAGCCATGTTTTTCTTCTATAGAATATATTCGAAGTTTTTTTTTTTTTTTGAAAAATGAAATGAATTATCAATTTTTTTCAAGGAGTGTATAGCGATAGTAATATAATTAAGTAATTAATTATCGCAAATTAACTTGATGTGATCAAAAGAAAGAGTCACCATCTATCTACTTTTTGTTAATCTCTTCACTAATTAGCCCTATTTTCTGTCTTTTTCCTATTATTGAATTATGCAAATCATGTTTTTGTGACTATTCTCCTGCATTAAACATTTTGATGTTGACATAGTAAAACTTTATTTGTAGCACACACAAATAAATCATGTTTTGGGACTGTTTTCCTAAGTTAAATATGTTATTATTGATATGGTATATAAAACATTATTTTAGGCACACATTAATCGTGTTCACTATTTATCTACATGAAACGATAAAGCTAATAACATATGAGTGGGTTACTCCCTCTAATCCAAAATAAACGAATTATTGACACTATTTTATATTGATAGATTACTTTTTGGTTAATGATTTTTAATATCTTTTTGTGCAAGTCACGCTTCAACAATTCATTTATATTAGTACAAACTAAAGATTCATATCCATATAGTTTGCAACCCTCTCCTGCAGTGAAATAATCAACGCAAACTTCATAATGTTTGGCTAAACAAGAAGATGGATGAGTCATGTAAATAACTTTAGGGTCACATTTCAGGGTACATGCCTTGTGTTCAATAATCTCTAGCTCCTTCACAAACAACTTGCCATTTTTACTCAAATAGTAACAATCCTTGTATCCCGTACAACAGGTGGGATTAGGATGGAGTATCAGTCGATTCGGTTCGATTTTGAAATTTATTGGTTTAGCTAATTGATTATCGATTTGTAGAGATCGCTAGACTGTTATAGAACCATTAAGATATCAGCTTATCAATTATTGATCGCTATCGCTTCGGTTATCGGTTTATAAACCAATAAGATTTGACAAAAAAAAAAACAACATTGAAAATCACTTAGAAACAATGTGACAAACCAAATGAACCATGCACATGGGTTCACGAGTTATATTTTGCTCAAAAGCAAACACTTTACATTGTAAAATAACCAAGTTTTGAGACAATCAGAAATAAAAGTAGGAAACCAAACTCTAAGTCAAGCACTTTATGTACAAAATGATATAAATATAATTAGTTAATTTATTATCGGGTTATTAGCCCTTAAGAAAAAACGTCAAACCGTTAAGAATCGATAACCCGATAACAAAATAAATTTAAGTTTACTTTTAACAAATATTTTCTACTTCAAATTTTTATTCTTTTCACACGATCCTCGAACCCCCCCCCCCTCCCCCCCCCCCAAAAAAAATAAAAAATAAAATTGCACTTGATTTTAATAATTATTTCAACTTTCAAAATTTCATTTTTTTCACCCCCCCCCTCCTTCCCCTCACCCCCCCAAAATAATTTAAGTTTGTTTTTTCAAAAATATTTTTTCAACTTCTTTTTTTTCACCCCTATCCTCGATCCCCCACCCCTAACCCCACACTCAAAAATAAAATAAAATTATTAAGTTTGTATTTAAAAAATATTTTCAATTTATAAATTATTTTCTACTATAGTAGACAAAAAAGATTTCTCAAAAATATTTTTCATTGATAAATCAAACTCTAAAAATATTTTCCAGAAAATATTTTCTACTAACCAACCAAAAATGAGAAAATAAGTCAAAAATCTACTTGTTATCCAGGAAAATATATTCTAGAAAAACATTTCCTTTATACCAAACACACCCTACATATAAATATTTCTATGAATGGTAGTAGATTAATTTGGCGCGAGTTATTAGTTTTATTTTCAATTTGTCGACAAACTTATAAACACTCTTTTACTTGACTAACCACACTTAAATTCGATCTTGCAATATGAGGGAAATACGTACACTCCTAAATTCTCATTAAGTTTAGGGGTGTTTTCAACACTTCTCTTGACTTTTTATTAAGAGTCTCATGCTCCTGCAAGAGTTTGAGATTATTTGTTGTGTCATGTGGCAATTTAGAGGCGTATATAAGTTTAGTTAGTCAAGTAGAAGAGTGTTAAGGCTGGCAATGGTTTAGGATCGAAACTAATAAAATCTGTCAAGTTCTAGAGGTCTTTCAATACTTCTCTCTTGATTAATTATTTGCATTTCCTTTCTCGTAAACATATACGACAAAACACACACATAAAAAAATATACGAGTAAAAAATTGCATGCATCATTGTATATGTATTTTTAAAATTTGAGAAAAGCCATAAAGTGACACTTAAAGTTGTCCCGAATTTTCAAAAAGACACCTAAACTATGCAAGTGTCCTATTACTCCCTCAAAAAATCCTGAACTTATATTATTACATCATTTTTTGTCCACCTGGCATGAAGAGTGTATATACTCTCTTAAAGTGCGTAAACAAACTAAAAAAACGAATATAATTTTTTTTATAAGAATTTTACTATAAAATATATATTTTTATTTTTATTATTATTTTAACTTTTTCTCCTTATTATTTTTTTCTTTTTCTTTCTTCCTTCTTCTTCAATAATTCATTGTCATCTTCATTAACTTATCACTTTCAATGTCACTTTTTACCACAATTTCATCTCTCTTTAAAATTATATCTGATATTTTAATACATTTCGAAAAATGTGATAAACCCATTAGATTTCAAGATGATTAGTAGATATTATTTAGTTTTTTTTTATCCAAATTCTAATTAATCCTTTTCAATTTTCAGAGAATTCTTATGCTTTCAAAATTATCATTTCTAGTTTTGAATTTATATGGAAATGAGATAAATTAAATGATGATACCTTCAAAATTTTGATCTTTCTTAGAAAAATAATTAGTTTTGTTATCAATAATCAACAAAGTCTAAAAAATAGTATAATTTTAGAAAGTAAGAAATTTGACCAAATAAGAAGAAGAAAGAGAAAGAAAATGGAGGGGCTCAACTTGATATGGGTGTGGGGTTAGGTGAAGATAAGAGGTTAAGAAGAGAAATAAAGAAAGAAAATGGAGGGAGCTTGAAAGTTGGGATGGAAGATGAATTAAAATTTGAAATGAAACTAAAATAAAAAAAATAAAACTAAAAATAAGTCAAAAAGTAAGAGAAAGAAATAAAGAAAAACTTAAAATGAAAAAAAATATATTTCAAATTGAATTAACACGTGTCACACAATGATTGGTGTGTGATTACACTAGCCATTTAAATTTGGAATTGATCCAAAAATGATGTAATAATATATGTTCGGAATAGTTTAGGGGGGTAATAGGACATCTGCATAGTTAAGATGTCTTTTTTAAAATTGGGGACAACTTCAAGTGCCACTTTATGTCTTTTTTCTTAAAATTTTATTTTATACAAAAAAATATTTACTTTGATACCATTTAAAAATATTTCTTATACTATTCCATAGTTTTTATCTTTTAATATATTATTTCAAGTTTAAAACTTAGAATTTTGAATGGTCCAATAAAGATTATAGTTCATACACGTTGATAATTTTAATAAAACTTAAATAAAAACCAAATTTATATTAATGCAAAAAGAAAATCAATTCAACACTACTCCCTCCGTCCTGTATTGTTTGTCATGATTTCTATTTTTAGAGTCAAACTATAAAATTTTGTAACATTAATTCTCATCTCATAACTTGTGTTATTTTTTCAAAAAAAAATCTTTAGATAATTGTATTTTTGTTGGACTAAAGAAATATTTGGAGCACAAGTTAATTATATGTTTGTATGAAAACTTAACCAAAAAATCTGAGGTTTATTAGTTTGATTTGACTTATAAATTTAAAAATTCGACACAATGGTTAGTTTTGATATTTGAAAAATCTGAACCAACCCGAGGTTGAAACCCCCAAGTTTTATTAGTTTAGTTTGATTTATAAATTCAATTTTTTACACGAATAATTTAATTTGATTTTTAAAAAATCCAAACCAATCAGATCACGTACACCCCTATTCACATCAAAATGGGCAAATAATAGAAGTAGCCCAATTATGAAAAATTAATAGAATACCTGAATCATAAACTTAAAAATTGTATTCTTAGTGTGTGAAAAAATATAAATATATTCACTTTGAAATAACTTACCTAATCTCAAAGGTAGTTTGTTTAAAAGTAAATAAATTTATAGATCTGATTTCTTAAAATATTATAAAGAGGCATGTCATTTACTATGGATAAGACCAAAGGAGATCACCAATAGAGAGGAGCCAAGTCCTCAATATAATTATGGATGATCTTTTTCTTTTATTCAAATAAAAAGTAGTTACACATAGCACACAACTTTGATGCCCACATTATAATGATTAGCATGTCACTGTACATGTGTGCATCCTTTTATTTCATACATTATAAATTGAAAAGTACAACACATATTATTAATGCATCATGCCTTATGCTGTAGATATATAGCTCTGAGGCTCCCCAGTACAAATTAAAGATCCATCATATCATAGAGTTTGCAACCCTCTCCTGCAGTGCAACAATTAACACAAACATGTTTAAGTTTGGCCAATCCAGAAGATGGACAAATCATGTATGCAACTCTAGGGTCACATTCCAGGGTACATACATACCTTGGGTTCATCACTCTCTCCTTCACAAACAAACTTGCCATTTTTACCGAAATAGTAGCAACCTTTGTATCCCGTGCAACACGTGGTACATCCAGTGGGATAAATAAACGTCCTTCCTCCTGAACGGGGACACTTTGAATAGGCAATATCTGGATTACAATTTAAGTGGCATGGTTTTGGTTTTCTTGGGTCAGATTGTCCTTCACAAATAAAAGTCCCATCAGCACTATAATAATTGCAACCTTTAAAACCTGAACAACAATTGGTGCATATGGGATTTTGCGGACTTCCTTCTGAACGTGGGCATATCCCAAACCCAAGATGACCACATTCCATAGTACAAGGCTTGGCATCAACATGTTCCACCGCGCTTACAAGTAGCAATAATCCTACAAACAAATATAATAAGGAGAAAGCTGTGAAATGAAAAAAACATACTAACACTTATAGTTTATGCCACAACAATGAAAAAAACTATACTAACACTTGTAGTTTATGCCACAAAAATGAAAAAAACATACTAACACTTGTAGTTTAAGCCACAACAATGAAAAAAACATACTAACACTTGTAGTTTATGCCACAACAATGAAAAAAACATACTAACACTTGTAGTTTATGCCACAACAATGAAAAAAAATACTAACACTTGTAGTTTATGCCACAACAAAGAAACTAAAGATAAGAAAATTAGAGAAAGGGAAATCTTACCAAGAACAAGTAGTAGGTAAGCAAGGAAACTAACTTGTTTGTGAACAGCCATATTATGGATTCTTTTTACCTTTGTTTTATTTTCTTTTGTTTGGGTTGAGGAGTGTCTATCCTCCTTGACCTATTTATAGCCAAACGAGTGATTAAAAAAAACATAGTTACTAAAACGTTTTTATATAGCCAATAAGAAAAAGATGTGCTTGTTAGTGTAATTAGTTTGACTAGTTACTTACGCTTCCTTAACTTTTCCACAATGGCATCTTTAATTAATTATTGTTATTAATATATTTGTCATCTAGCAACAATTTTCTTATTCACATATATATCTATTTAGGGGAAATAACAATTTTAGTCCATGTATTATAAGTTTATTTTCATTTTGATCCCCCTGTATATATAAATCGAGTACTAAGCATAATTAATGTTTTCTAAAACTCTTTTGACCCCCGAATTTGGAGTATCCTACTTTCACGATCAAGGGTGTAATGCTCTTTGTAGTAGCGGTCCTTATATATCGTATTAACAATCTCTATTTGATAGGGCTTCTTCCTATACCTATGAATTCCATTGGACCCAGAAATGATACATTGGAAGAATCCGTTGGGTCTTCCAATATCAATAGGTTGATTGTTTCGCTCCTGTATCTTCCCAAAGGAAAAAAGATCTCTGAGAGTTGTTTCCTGAATCCGAAAGAGAGTACTTGGGTTCTCCCAATAACTAAAAAGTGTAGCATGCCTGAATCTAACTGGGGTTCGCGTTGGTGGAGGAACTGGATCGGAAAAAAGAGGGATTCTAGTTGTAAGATATCTAATGAAACCGTCGCTGGAATTGAGATCTTATTCAAAGAGAAAGATCTCAAATATCTGGAGTTTCTTTTTGTATATTATATGGATGATCCGATCCGCAAGGACCATGATTGAGAATTGTTTGATCGTCTTTCTCTGAGGAAGAGTCTAAATAAAATCAACTTGAATTCGGGACCGCTATTCGAAATCTTAGTCAAACACTGGATTTCTTATCTCATGTCTGCTTATCGTGAAAAAATACCAATTGAAGTGGAGGCTTTCTTCAAACAAATGTATTACACACTGGTGGAATTGCCTAATAAGGCTTTTAACTAGCTTAGTGAATCGATTTAAACTAGTAAATATAGTATGTTTTGTTGGCAGTGAGTAAATCTTTGATTCAGAGGGTGGAAGATGTTATGAATCTGAAGTGGGCTCTTGGCTTAGGTTCACACTTTCTTTTGTCTTTCCTCCAAAAGTCGTTTACAGTCTTCTGTGAGTCCCTACTTATGGTAGGTAACAGACCCTCGCCATTGCGATTATCATCCCTAATCAGAAAGAATTTTTGTTTGCGCGGGTTTACCCAGTTGAACATAGCTCTAACCCATTCCGCTATCATGCTTTTATTGAATTTTTCTTTCAGCAACCATCCTCCCTGATGTGGCTCTTCCTGGAAGTGAGAACACTGCTGCCCGACCAAGGAAATAAGGAGAAGATTGAAAGGGTTATGAATTCCATTGAGTTAGCCCTACTTGATCGTATCAGCCAGCCTCTTCCGTTCCATCTTCAACCCCTTTAGAATTCAAATTCCGCTGGAATTGGTGTGCTTGAACGTAGATTAGGAAGTGCGAGAGAGCAGCCCCCATTCTAACCAAATTTCCTTCTTTCGCTGTTAAGCAAGTCCCCATTCTATTAGGCTGACTTTCTTAGAAGCTTTTCAAGAGATACTCTCTCTGTGTATTGAAATTCAACAGTCTTCTTCCTGCTTATGCCTGGGTGGGGCAAGTCTAATCTGTCTTTCCGGAACCGCTGTCATAATGAATTCTTTCATTTGAAAAGAACCCTTTCAAGAAAAGTCAATATATAAGCAAGTTGCTCGAGCAGTGGGTTGAAGCTTGGAACCCTTATGGGTATGGAACCTTTTCAAATACTGGATCTTGTGCTAGTACTTCCTGGCTGTCTTCAAAGCGGGCCCAAACACGTCTCTTATTGAAATAGGAGAATTCGTGAACTAACTTGCTGAAAGGCCTGATATCTACTATTGAAGTAAAAGATCCTACGAGAGCATTTCTGTCTTCAGACGTGGTATAGGACTTCTGTTTCGCGCAGGATTGGGAGTAAGTCGACCGATGGCTAAGAGGAATCTCTCCTTTAAAGCAGTCCCAGTCCGGCCCTACTTACTCTATAGGTAAGACTTTCATGAATAGCATGCTCGCACACGTATACCCTCACAAACCAACTCGCTCGCTTCGACCCTCGCCCCGATCCATAGCCCTTGGAGCAAAACTCCCTTGTAGAAGGACTCCCACTTCAATTTCACCTCCCTAACCCCTATCTTAAAGGGAAGATGGTTGGTTATCTCCTGGAGGAATTCAAACCTAGGGAGATAGAACTCTTTCCAGAAGAGATAAGACATTAGGCAATATTTTCTGTCATCGATTGACTCCTATTCCGACTTCTTGGGAGTGAAAGCCACTTGACTGTAAGGAGAGGAGCGGTTGTGAAACGGCGATTCCCCCCTTTCCATTGAAGTAGGGAGGGCCTCCTTCCCCACCATTCCGGCCTATTATTGATAGGGATTATTGTACCTAATTGAAGGGAATAAAGGATATATCCGTAATTACTAATAAAACATGCCAACCAACTAAGATAATTAATAATTGTTACTCCCTCTGTCTTTATTTATGTGGCTGAATTTTATTGTTGGCATATCTAAAGTTAGATATTAGTACTCACTATATATGATTCGACTAAGCATAGTTAATTGTATCTTTTTCTTTTAAGTTAAAAAATGCTTTTGGGACTTTTCTCAGCAAGGAAATGCAAACAATAAAACCATATGTAAGTTATAATTTTTTATCTGTTTACAAGAAAGAAAATTAATGTTTACATTTAATGTTTCATATGTAAGTAGTAATTCTGTCTAAATCAATCTAGAGCAAATTACTAATCACTAACTAGATTCTAGTGCAGATTAACGCGGACTTACACGACCCTAGAGAGTCAATAATGGATCCAACAAATATAGTGAAAGTAGTACTAGCCATGTTTTTCTTCTATTGAATATAATATTTTTTTATAAAAATGAAATGAATTATCAATTTTTTTCGGGATAATGCCCGAAATCTCAGAGATACACTTATACTTACTAAGGTCCTATTACCCCCCTTAACTTATTTTATAATAATTTTTTACCCCTTTTTAGCTTACGTGGCACTATCTTGTGGGCCCAACGATGGTACTTTTTTTTCGAACTAGTGCCACGTAGCTAAAAAGGGGTAAAAAATTACATATAATAATAAGTTCAAGGGGGTAATAGGACCTTAGTATAGTATAAGTGTGTCTCTGGGATTTCGGGCATAGGTTGAGGGGGTACTTGGGTATTTTCCATTTTTTCAAAGGTATAGTGATAATAGTCATAATTAAGTAATTAATTATCGCAAATTAACTTGATGTGATCAAAAGAAAGAGTCACCATCTACTTTTTGTTAATCTCTTCACTAATTAGCCCTATTTTCTGTCTTTTTCCTATTGTTGAATTATGCAAATCATGTTTTGTGACTATTCTCCTGTATTAAATATTTTGATGTTGATATAGTAAAACTTTATTTGTAGCACACAAATAAATCATGTTTTGGGACTGTTTTCCTAAGTTAAATATGTTATTATTGATATGGTATATAAAACATTATTTTAGGTACACATTAATCGTGTTCGGTGACTGTTTCTCTACATGAACCGATAAAGCTAACAACATATGAGTGGATTACTCCCTTTAATCCAAAATAAACGAATTATTGACACTATTTTATATTGATAGATTACTTTTTGGTTAATGATTTTTAATATCTTTTTGTGCAAGTCACGCTTCAACAATTCATTTATATTAGTACAAACTAAAGATTCATATCCATATAGTTTGCAATCCTCTCCTGCAGTGCAATAATCAAAGCAAACTTCATAATGTCTGGCTAACCAAGAAGATGGACGAGTCATGTAAATAACTTTAGGGTCACATTTCAGGGTACATGCCTTGGGTTCAATAATCTCTAGCTCTTCACAAACAAACTTGCCATTTTTGCTTAAATAGTAGCAACCCTCGCACCCCGTACAATGGGTGGGATTAGGGTTGCGTATCAGTCGATTCGGTTTAATTTTGAAATTAATTGGTTTAGCTTATTGGGTATCGGTTTGTAGAGATGTTAAAATGTTATAAAACAATTAAGATATAGCACTTATCAATTATTGATCGCTATCGGTTTGGTTATGGGTTTATAAACCATTAAGATTTGACAAAAAAAATATTGAAATAACTTAGAAACAATATGACAAACCAAATGAACCATGCACATGAGTTCACAAGTTACATCTTGCTCAAAAAGCAAACACTTTTACATTGTAGAATAACCATGTTTTGGGACAATCAGAAATAAAAGTAGGAAATCAAACTCTAAGTCAAGGACTTAATATACAAAATGATATAAAGATAATTATTAAATTTACTATAGGGTTATTGGTTTAACCCGTTAAGAAAAAAAGTCAAACGGTTCAGAACCTAATGAACCCGAAACACGATAACAAAAATAAATTTAAAATTTATTTTAACAAATATTTTCTACTTCAAATTTTATTCTTTTCAACCCGATCCTCGACACACACCCCCTCCCCCCCCCCCCCCAAAAAAATTGCATTTTCTTTTAAAAATTATTTTCAATATCAAAATTTCATTTTTTCACCTCTACCCCTCCTCCTTCCCCTCACCCCCCCCCCCCAAAAAAAATAATAATTTAAGTTTGTTTTCAAAATATCCTCAACTTCTAAAAAAAAATAAAAATTCACCCCTATCCTCGACCCTCAACCCCTAACCCCACATCAAAAAAAAAAAAATTAAGTTTGTATTTAAAAAATATTTTCAATTTTAAATTATTTTCTACTATGGTAGACAAAAAAGATGTTTCTCAAAAATATTTTTCATTGATAAACCAACTCTAAAAATATTTTCCAGAAAATATTTTCTATCACCAACCAAAAATGAGAAAATAAGTCAAAAATCTACTTGTTATCCGGGAAAATATATTCTAGGAAAACATTTCCTTGATACCAAACACAACCTAAATCCTAAATATAAATATTTCTATGAATGGTAGTAGATTAATTTGGCGCGAGTTATTAGTTTTAATTTCAATCTGTCGACAAACTTATAAACACTCTTTTACTTGACTAACCAAACTTAAATTCGATCTTGCAATATGAGTGAAATACGTACACTCCTAAATTCTCATTAAGTTTAGAGTTTTTTCAACACTTCTCTTGACTTTTTATTAAAAGTTTCATGCTCCTACATGAGTTTGAGATTATTTGTTGTGTCATGTGGCAAATTAGGGGCGTATATAAGTTTAGTTAGTCAAATAGAAGAGTGTGAAGGCTAGCGATGGTTTGGGACCGAAATAATAAATTCAGTCAAGTTCTAGAGGTTTTTCAATACTTAACTCTTAATTAATTATTTGCATTTCCTTTCTCGTAAACATATACGACAAAACACACACATAAAAAAATATACGAGGAAAAAATTGCATGCATCATTGTACATGTATTTTTAAAATTTGAGAAAAGACATAAACACCTAAAGTTATTCCGAATTTTCAAAAGGACACCTAAACTATGCAAGTGTCCTATTACCCCTCAAACAATTCTGAACTGATATTATTACATCATTTTTTATCTACCTGGCATGACGAGTGTATACACTCCTCAAAGAGCGTGAACAAACTAAAAAAATGAATATAATTTTATTTTTACAAGAATTTTTTAAAAAAAAACTTTCTTCCCTTATTATTTTTTTCTTTTTTTTTTCTTCCTTCTTCTTCAATAATTCATTGTCATCTTCATTAACTTATCACTTTCAATGTCAATTTTTACCATGACTCCATCTCTCTTTTATTCTACTATTAGTTTAACTCTCTTTACTTTTAAAATTATATCTAAATATTTTAATACATTTCGAAAAATGTGATAAACCCATTAGATTTCAAGATTAGTAGACATTAATTAGTTTTTTTATCCAAATTCTAATTAACTTTTTCGATTTACGTAGAATTCTTATGCTTTCAAAATTATCATTTCTAGTTTTGAATTTATATGGAAATGAGATAAATTAAATGATGATACCTACAAAATTTTGACCTTTCTTAGAAAAATAATTAGTTTTGTTATCAATAACTCAACAAAGTCTAAAAAATAGTATAATTTTAGAAAGTAAGAAATTTGACCAAATAAGAAGAAGAAAAGAGAAAGAAAATAGAGGAGCTCAACTTGATATGGTTGTGGGGTTAGGTGAAGATAAGAGGTGAAGAAGAAGAAATAAAGAAAGAAAATGGAGGGAGCTTGAAAGTTGGGATGGAAGATTTGAATTAAAAATTAAAATGAAATTAAAATAAAAATAATAAAACTAAAATAAGTCAAAAAGTAAGAAAAAGAAATAAAAAAATCTTAAAATGAAAAAAAATAATATTTCAAATTGAATTAACACGTGTCACACAATGATTGGTGTGTGATTACACTTGCCATTTAAAATCTGGAATTGATCCAAAAATGATGTAATAATATATGTTCGGAATAGTTTAGGAGGGTAATAGGACATCTGCATAATTAAGATGCCTTTTTAAAAATTGGAGACAACTTCAGTTGTTACTTTATGTCTTTTCTCTTAAAATTTTATTTTATACATAAAAATATTTACTTTGATACCATTTTAAAATATTTCTTATACTATTCTATAGTTTTTATCTTTTAATATATTAATTCAAGTTCAAAACTTAGAATTCGGAATTGTCCAATAAAATTATAGTTCATACATGTTGATAATTATAATAAAACTTAAATCAAAATCAAATTTATATTAATGCAAAAAGAAAATCAAATCAACACTCGGTCATTCATTTGCTGATATTATTACCAGTATTCGATACTGGGTCATTCATAACATTACTATACCTTCCCTATTCATTGCGGGTTGGTTATTTGTCAGCACAGGTTTAGCTTACGATGTGTTTGGAAGCCCGCGGCCAAACGAGTATTTTACAGAGAGCCGACAAGGAATTCCATTAATAACTGGCCGTTTTGATCCTTTGGAACAACTCAATGAATTTAGTAGATCGTTTTAGGAGGCCCTAATGACTATAGATCGAACCTATCCAATTTTTACAGTACGATGGTTGGCTGTTCACGGCCTAGCTGTACCTACCGTCTTTTTTTTGGGATCAATATCAGCAATGCAGTTCATCCAACGATAAACTTAATCCGAATTATAGAGCTACGACACAATCAAACCCGAACGAACAAAATGTTGAATTGAATCGTACCAGTCTCTACTGGGGGTTATTACTCATTTTTGTACTTGCTGTTTTATTTTCCAATTATTTCTTCAATTAAGAAAACGAAAGAGAATAAATAAGATTCTCTTAGCTCATTCGGAAGGATCTCATAATTTAATTATCCATGACTGTTTATGTCTCTAGCATGACCACTTGATGAAATCTGGAGGGAAGTGGGGTAAATGGCCGATGCTACTGGAAGGATTCCTCTTTGGATAATAGGTACTATAGCTGGTATTCTTGTAATCGATTTAATAGGTATTTTCTTTTATGGTTCATATTCCAGATTGAGTTCATCCCTGTAGTAATCGACCGAATTGAGTTGTCAACATGAAAGCGTAAGAACTTAACGGGATTCCCTTCTTTGTTTGTTTGATTCGAAGGGGAGGGGCCCGTTGAGTTCTTAAGAATCATAATATTTTTTCGTCTCTAAATGCTAAAATGGATTTCTTTTTCTTTCAAAAACTCCGTTTTTCTCATTTTTCTGAGCATGTTTTTGAAAAATTCACTTCATTGAGTTAGTCAGACCACTTCTTCTTTTTATAAGATAGTATCTATCGGTACTTTCAAAGTTGGAAGAAAGAAGGAAGAACTCAATTTCTTGGCTGCTATCATATATTAGATAGCGTGCAAATCCTTTCTATACTAATCTAATGTAGAACCTTACTCTCTATATTACATTACTCTATTGATTTTTTATTGTTTTCCTATTTCATCATCAAATTTTTTATAAGATAAGTTGATTGAAGAAGTTTTATTTAATTAATAAAATTTCCTCTCTTTTTTGTTTTGTTTGTCCACCAATTCATATATTATGTAAGGGGTAGGTGTAGGGTTTCAGATACATCTGGAAAAATTGAAACCAAGACTAGGAATTTTTAACAAACAGGATCAAGAATCATTACTCTTTCGTTTCGACACAAGAAAAAAGGATTTTTCTACACCCCTTTCTTGTGTCGAAGACTAGGAAGACAAATAATCCCTCCTAGAATTTTTTCTTCCCCGCATTTATCCCCCGCTTCCTTATGTCTAGTATTTAGACAAATTTGACTTTCTTTCTATTTAGAATAGAAAACTATTGATACGTTTTATGGCAGTGAAATCTGGCAATAGTAAGTTACACTACTCCAATTAAAAAAAAACTAAATCAAAATAAATGAAAGCCAAATACTCTTCTTCAAAATCTACATACTATGTGGTACAAGGGATTCCCAGCATCTCGTAGAAAAAGAGTATGTAATGTAGATTTTGAAGAAGAGTATAAATAAGACAAAGGAGTTTTCATAATTTCATTTTTTTGATCATAAATAATCGCCAACAAGAATTTGGTTCTTTTTACGTACTTGATATCGATAAATCTGCGAATCTAGAAATTCATTTCGGCCAATTGAACCTTCTCGAACTGTTTCTTTTTAAGAACCAAAAAGATTTGTGCCAAAATAACAGATGCCAAGAAGAACAAAAGTCCTTGGACACGTAATGGATCTTGAAGTACTATTTCTGCATCTCCCTGACCAAATCCGCCTACATTAGGATTACTCGTTAATGGTTGATCAATTTGAGGTCCCTCCGACGCATCCGTTATGGTTATCTCATACCCCCCTTTTTCTTTTCGTATGATTTTGCTTACTATACCTGCTGCTGTAGCATTATAAACTGTATTGTTACTCTTGTTGCCGTCGGGATAAATCTGACCCCTTCCCCTGTTCCCGCCTACGTATATAGGATATTTTAAGAAGTGAACATCCTTCTTAGTAGCAGGGTCCGGGGAAAGAATAGGGAAGGTTATTTCACTATATTTTTTACCAGGGACAGGGCCTACCACAAGAATATTTGTTTTATTGGGGCGATAGCTCTGAAAAGACAAATTGCCAATCTTTTCTTTCATCTCAGGAGAAATCATGATTTCTATTTTTAGAGTCAAATTATAAAAACTTTAACTAACATTTTAAGATGTAATTTTCATCATATAAATATGCAAAAAAATTGCAATTTATAATACTTTCATATAGTTTTAGAATATCTAATTTTTTGTTTGAAATATCGAATTAATGTGATCTAATTTAACTTTAAAAATTATTCAAATTGACTTTGCAAAAGCACAATATCACAAACAATACCGGTCGGACGGAGTAAGAATGACAATAATATTGAATATTTGTTCTTTAGTTTTACGGAGTAATACGACTTTATAATATTTATTTTATATGATGATTTCATTAATATTTCTTATTGAATATTTTTGTAACATTAATTCTCATCTCATATTTTATGTAAAAATTTTTTAAAAAAAACACTTTACATAATTGTATTTTTGTTGGACTAAAGAAATATTTGGATCACAAGTTAATTATATGTTTGTATGCAACCTTTACCGAAAAATCTGAGGTTTATTAGTTTGGCTTGATTTATAAATTTAAAAATTCGACACAATGGTTAGTTTTGATATTTGAAAAAATTGAACCAACCCGAGGTTGAAAACCCCGAATTTTATTAGTTTAGTTTGATTTTAGGGATAATGCCAAGTACCACCTCAACCTATGCCCGAAATTTCAGAGACACACTTATACTATACTAAGATCCTATTACCCCCCTGAACTTATTTTATTAATAATTTTTTACCCCCTTTTAGCTTAAGTGGCACTATTTTGTGGGCCCAACGATAGTTGACTTTTTTTTCGAACTAGTGCCACGTATGCTAAAAAGGGGTAGAACATTACATATAAAATAAGTTCAGGGGGGTAATAGGACCTTAGTATAGTATAAGTGTGTCTCTGAGATTTCGGGCATAGGTTGAGGGGGTACTTGGGTATTTTCCCTTGATTTTTTATAAATTCAAATTTTTTACACGAATAATAATTTGATATTTGAAATCCAAATCAATCAGATCATGTACACCCCTATTCACGACAAAATGGACAAATAATAGAAGTAGCCCAATTATGAAAAATTAACAGAATACCTGAATCAATAACTTTAAAACTGTATCCTTAGTGTGTGAAAAATTATAAATTCATTCACTTTGATACAACTTACCTAATTTCAAAGGTAGTTTGTTTAAAAGCAAATAAATTTATAGATCTGATTTCGTAAAATATTATTGTTGTTCATATTGTATTCCAAACATACTTAGAACAAAACTTTGAACATCTTTGTAAGAAAACAAAGTTTAAGAACATTTTCGCAGCTAGAAAATTAAAACTAGTAGCGAAACTAGAATCAGAAATAGATTTTTAAAAAAATATACGAAATATTTTTCTTAAAGAAGAATTGTTGTTAATATGTGTCTAAAGAATCTTACTGATTCCAACAAACTTTGCAGAAACACGAAGTTAACGAGTTTAATGAACCAGTGAAGAACAAAGAATAGAAGAACTAAAATTAATTCACAAATCTAAAGTTTCTAAAACAAACACGTACCAGAATCTGGAAAAATTTTAATAGGAAAAAGATCAAGTTCACTGAATTCACAGTGTCCCCTTAAGGAAATTATTCCCCTCTAGTATCCGAGATTTGATTTGGAATATGACCTTCCAGGGTAAAATGATCTCAATCACCAGAGTATAGATACCAAAAACTCCGGTGTCAGCGAACCACTCAACGGCAGTAAAGTACACTTAGAATACTAGATTTAGTAGTTGAAGAAGAAGTCCATAAATTCTATCTAAAATGAGAGAAATCCCTCAATTTATAGAAAACAAAGGATAGTGCGAAAAGGTTCTTATTGTGCCTTACCGGAAAGCTCACAAACCTTTGGAAAAGTCACAATCTTTCAGAAAGGTCGTCACCTTTCATAAAAGTCACAACTTTCCATAAAAGTCACAACTTTTCATAAAAGTCAAAACATTTCATGAAAGTCGCAACATTTCATAAAAGTCACAACTCTTCACAAAAGTCGCAACTCTTCATTTTTTATTCACGCCTTTTAAAAATCCAACAATTATAAAGACACATGTCATTTACCAAGGATAAGACCAAAGGAAATCACCAATAGAGAGGAGCCAAGTCCTCAATATAATTATGGATGATCTTTTTCTTTTATTCAAATAATAAGTAGTTACACATAGCACAACTTTAATGCCCACATTATAGTGATTAGCATGTCATTGTACATGTGTGCATCCTTTTATTTTATACATTATGAATTAAAAAGTACAACACATATTATTGATGATGCATGCCTTATGCTGTAGATATATAGCTCTGAGGCTTCGCAGTACAAATTAAAGATCCATCATATCCATAGAGTTTGCAACCCTCTCCTGCAGTGCAACAATTAACACAAACTCGATTAAGTTTGGCCAATCCAGAAGATGGACAAATCATGTATGCAACTCTAGGGTCACATTCCAGGGTACATACCTTGGGTTCATCACTCTCTCCTTCACAAACAAACTTGCCATTTTTACCGAAATAGTAGCAACCTTTGTATCCCGTGCAACACGTGGTACATCCAGTGGGATAAATAAACGACTTTCCTCCTGAACGGGGACACTTTGAATAGGCAATATGTGGATCACAATTTCGAGGGCAAGCTTTTGGGTATTTAGGGTCAGATTGTCCTTCACAAATAAAAGTTCCACGAGCACTATAATAATTGCAACCTTTAAAACCTGCACAACAGTTTGTGCATATGGGATTTTGCGGACTTCCTTGTGAACGTGGGCATATCCCAAACCCAAGATGACCACATTCCTTAGTACAAGGCTTGGCATCAACATGTTCCACCGCGCTTACAAGTAGCAATAATCCTACAACAAATATAATAAAGAGAAAGCTGTGAAATGGAAAAAAACATACTAACACTTGTAGTTTATGTCACAACAAAGAAACTAAAGAGAAGAAAATTAGAAAAAGGGAAATCTTACCAAGAACAAGTAGTAGGTAAGCAAGGAAACTAACTTGTTTGTGAACAGCCATATTATGCATTCTTTTTACCTTTTCTTTTGTTTGGGTTGAGGAGTGTCTATCCCCTTCACCTATTTATACCCAAACGAGTGATTAAAAAAAAATTGTTACTAAAATAACAATTTTCTTCTCCACAATTGCATTACGGTTTAGGGAAATAACAATTTTAGTCCATGTATTATAGGTTTATTTTCATTTTGATCCCTGTATATATGAATCGAGTACTAATCATAATTAATGGAATTATTGTATCTAATTGAAGGACAATAATGGATCTATCTGGAAGTACTAATTAATGGAATTATTTAGTTACGTGACTGAATTTTATTTTTAGTTGTCTATCTAAAATTAAATATTAGTACCCACTTTTTTTAATTCAAATATATCAATTTTTTTAATTTTTCTTCGAGTCTTTTCCTAAAGTTAAAAGAATATTTTTTTGGGCCTTGGGAAATGCAAACAATTAAACCATATGTAAGTAAGTTTTTGTCTGTTTACAAGAAAGATAATTGACATAGTAGCAATATTTAAATCTAATGTTCCATATACAAGTGAATTTTTGTTTAAATAAATCGAAAAACAATAATTAATTACTAACTAGGTTGAAAGAAAAATAATGACATGAGATAATAGTGGGACTTATAAATATAGTGAAAGTTGCACTAGCCATGTTTTTCATCTATTGATGATATTCAAAGTTAAACAATTTTTAAAATCAATGAATTATCAAATTTTCTTCGAAGGTATAGTGATAGGAGCGACAATTTGGTAATTAATTATCTCAAATTAACTTTACGTGATCAAAAGACACAGTAATACATCTACTTTTTGTTAATTGTTTCACTAATTAGTCCTATTTCCTGTCTTTTTCCTATCGTTAATCATGCAAATCATGTTTGTGACTACCATTAAATATTTTGTTAATTGATATAGTAAAATTTTATTTGTAGCACACATAAATAAATCATGCTCTGTGACTTCTTTGTGACTATTCTTCTAAGTTAAATATTTTATTGTTCATATGGTAAAACTTTATTTTTAGCACACAGATCATAAATTTCGTGATTATTCTTGTACATGTGCAACGATAAAGCGAATTACACATTTAGCGGGTGAATTACTCTTTCTAATTCAATATAAATGAGTTAATTATTCTATTTTATATTGACGAATTGCTTTTTGGTTAATGACTTTAAACGTTTTTTTTAAAAGGTGTCACGCTTTAACAATTCATTTGTATCGTACTACATGGAGTACTAAGCTATAAATTTAGTTAAAGGTTAAAAAATTGACTGTGTTTTTGAAGTTGTGTCGAAATTTTTTTTTTTAAAATTTAAAGTTATATTTGAACATACATTTTATTTATAAATAAATAAATTTTGTGAGCAGAAGATATGTTTCACCTAAATATTGGTATGGACCAGTTTTTGAAACTTTTTTTTTTAAAAAAAAATGATTAATCATGAACAAACAAATGTTTTCAATTTTTTTTTTTTTTTTTTTTTGTGAAATCTACTTTCCAAGATTCATGGCCCTATGGTATCTAACTTTGTGGAAGATGAAATTTTCATAGTCATTTTTTAAGAGTAAAAATCATTCTGATATGCATTTTAAAAAATGAATGAGAGATAATTCAATTAAGGTCACGTTTTAGTCATGACTAAAATAACTTACAGTATATTGTCATATATATTTGCTTTCAAAAAGAATTGACAGTCCTTTGTATCTAGCAATAAATTTCCTCAACCACAAATATATTAAAGATAACTACAGCATAGAAACAAAAATCTATGAAGAATTTTATGTTAGAGGAAGAATCCAAATTTGTATACTTCTATATGAAATTTAAAAAAAAACTTCATTAAACATCAAAAATAATAATCATAAACTCTCAATATTTATATTCCTAGCTTCTTGAATTAAATTGTTCACATACTCAACAGTTAAAGATCATACACATTATTTCTCTATCTATTTTCCTAATATCATGCATGGTTTTAGATATATCAAAGGATCAAAACAATTATCTCACTATATTAAAAGTTTTCTATCTGAATTATTGATAACGTAGGTTTTCTCTGTCCTATATATCCCCCAATAATTAGCAAGACACACCTAGACTAGATTCGTTTTGCTAACTCAATTGATATTAATTGAGTTTATGAATAATATTTATATCTATATATGGATTTAGTTAATTAAATGCATCTGATTCATTAGAGAATTATCAGGACACTTGACATTCATTTTTAGGATAAGAAATAGTAGGGATAATCTATTTCTCTTATTCAGATAATTAGTAATTACACATAACACACAACTTTGATGCCCACATTATAATGATTAGCATGTCATTATATAAGTGTGCATCCTTTTATTTCATACATTAATTACTTAATTTTGGGCAATCCAGAAGATGGACAAGTCTAGAGTCACATTGCAGGGTACATATTTGCCTTGGGTTCATCACTCTCTCCTTCACATACAAACTTGCCATCTTTACCAAAATAATAGCAACCCTTGTACCCTGTGCAACATGTGGTACATCCGGTGGGATAAATGAACAATTTTCCTTGTGAACGGGGACATCTTGAATAAGCAATATTTGGATCACAATCAAAGGTGCAAGCATTTGGGCGTTTTGGATCAGATTCTCCTTCACAAATAAATTTTCCAAAAGAATTATAATAGTTACAACCCTTATATCCTGAGCAACAATTGATGCATATGGGATTTAACGGACTTCCTTCTGAACGTGGGCATATCCCAAACCCAAGATTACCACATTCTCTAGTACAAGCCTTTGCATCAACATGTAGAAACATTCCTACAACAAATATAATATAAGGAAAATTATAAAATTACTTGTGTATGTATAAACCAAGATTTTTCTTTTTTTAAAAAAAAAAAAAAAAAAGAGAGTAAAGGAAAAATCTTACCAAGAACAATTAGTAGGTAAGCAACAAAATTAACTTCCTTGTGAACAGCCATGATGGGTAATTGATTACTAGTACCTTGTCTTCTTTTAATTTTGGGGTGAAGAGTGTCTGCCCTCCTCCATCTATTTATAGCAAACGAGTGATAAAAAAAGAGAGCAAAATAAAACTTTTGTTTCTTCATATTAGTATATATATTATTTTTGTTAATTGATAAAAAGAAAAAAAGGTTATGTTTGCGGATTGCGTATCGGTCGTTTTGGTTTTAAAGTTTATCGGTTTGACTTATTGATTATCGGTTTGTATAGATGCTAAACCGTTATAGAGTTATTAAAATATTGACTTATTAGTTATTGATCGTTATCGGTTATGAGCTATTGGTTTAACCGTTAAGAGTTTGAGACAAAAAAAAAATTGAAAATCACTTAGGAACAATGTGACAAACCAAATGAACCATGTACATGAGTTCACAAATTATATTTTGCTCAAAAACAAACGCTTTTACATAATAGAATAACCAGGAGTTTGAGACAACTAGAAATAAAAGTAGAAAACCAAACTCTAAGTCAAAGACTCTATATATAATATGGTATAACTAACTATTTAATTACTATCGGGTTATCGGTGAACTCGTTAAGAAAAAACCTCAAACTGTTAAAAATCGATATCTCAATAATAGAAAAAATCCAAATCGTTCTCAAAACCGTTAAACCAGTAACCCATTACTGATAAATCAATAACTTTTTTTCTATTTAAATTATCGATTTCGAGTCGATTTTGAACAGCCCTACAGTTGCTAGTATAATTAGTTTGGCAAGGTATACCTACACTTGCTTTTTCTTTATTACTCTCTTCACTCGATTTTCACATGTTCACTATACTAGAAATAGATATTTGATAATATTTATCTAACTTGAAAAATTAACGAGTTACTTACTTATTTATATCTATTTTATCCTTATTATTAATTAGTATTATTCAATATCAAATATATTTTTAAATTAAATTTAATATATTTAAAAGATAATAACAATATTCTCAAATATATATTATGAACGATTATAATTGAATGGAGCCGAAAGCTCAACTTTTCCTAGTTTCTATCTTTAATTTTCTCCTATTCAGCAAGCATTACTGACTACCGACCCCGAATTGCTTGTTTTTTGAAATTATTGTCATTTGTCATTGTAGACATTAAAATTTTGTGGGACTCTACAAGATGCGTTTAATTCGAGTTGAGACTCTACAAACTGTGTTCAACTCAGATAAGGATTCTTGGAGGCTACTCAACCCTAAACCCTAGTTTATGCCTATATAAAGAGTACTAAATTCCCTTAAAAGGCATCTCGAAAAATCCACAAAGAGATCAAGATCTCGAATACTCCACAAATTGATGGATTATTCATATAGAGAGATCAAATCTAAATCATCCTAGTTCGAGAATTACACCACTAACGGCCCTCGAATCATGGATAAATCATATTAGAGAGTAGAATCAAGGGAGGAACAGATTTGTACTCACAATCTTGATGAATAAAATCACGTTTCTTCATATTTTATTTGTATGGTTTATTAATTTTCCATATGTTTAAATTTGTTGCAAAACAAATTGACACGCCCAGTGGGACCAAATTTGCCCTTCATCTCTTCTCTCTTAAATCAAATCTGAAAATCTAAAGTTGCAAAGGTGGAAGAATGAGTACTTCAAGCCTCGTCTTTGAGTTTCACAAGTCTACCCTCCGTCAAGCCTTGAAGAAGGGGGCATTTGTAGACATTAAAATTTTGTAGGACTTTACAAGATGCGTTCAATTCGAGTTGAGACTCTACAAACTCTGTTCAACTCAGATAAGGATTCTTGGAGGCTACTCAACCCTAAACCCTAGTTTATGCCTATATAAAGAGTACTAAATTCCCTTAAAAGGCATCTTGAAAAATCCACAAAGAGATCAAGATCTCGAATACTCCACAAATTGATGGATTATTCATATAGAAAGATCAAATCTAAATCATCCTAGTTCGAGAAATACGCCACTAACGGCCCTCGAATCATGGATAAATCACATTAGAAAGTAGAATCAAGGGAGGTTCAGATTTGTACTCACAATCTTAATGAATAAAATCACGTTTCTTCATATTTTATTTGTATGATTTATTTATTTTTCATATGTTTAAAATTTATCGCAAACAGTTATCCAGCAACAATTTCCTAGTCCACGTGATAAATTAAATTGGAACTCTATTATTGCACAGCAAAAGGATAAATTTATAAAAATATCCTTCAATTATCTTAAAAGGCTTAAATATATCCTCATTCATTTCTTTAATTTAAAATATCCTTTAATTCCACTTTTTAAATTCATCTCTGCTTCTAGCTAACAACTTTTTTTTTAATTATTATTATTAAGAAAAATATGTTATTAAATAAATTTATATTACTTAATTGTTTATCATAATTATAATTTACTATGATTATTATTTGTGACTAACATTATAAATGCATTAATTATGTAATCTAACTTTGAATTTGTATATTAACCATGATTATATATGTATAATTTATCATATTTGTAACAACTAACAATTATTTGTTTGATTTGTACTTATATACAATTGTTTATATTTGTATATGACGATAATTTCCTTTGGTTTTTCAGCTTTTCATTATATACATTCAATTTTTTTGTAGATAACTTTTTAGAGTTTGTATAAACGTATAGTTTTGGATTTTGTATAATATAATTTGTATAATTGTTTAAAGTTCATATGTTTATGCTTGTATCAATTTTGTTATTTAGAGTTTTGTTATATTTGTATAATTTCGAACTTTAGATTACTCAATTATACAAAAGTACGTGAATTATACAAATATACATGCGAATTATGCAACGGGATCCAAATTATACAATTTTTTTATCCTTTATAGCTCGTCTCTCTACTCCCTCTCCCAATTTCATTCTACGTTCGCCACTTCGAGAAAATGAAAACTTTTCATTCGTATTATTAAATTTATACACCCGCAAGAATCGAGAGATTTGTATTTTTTGTTGGAAAGGACCATATCATATAGACCTATCCACCACGTGAGTGACGTGGATAATTTTCATTAGAAGCAAAATATTTGTGTCTTGAAACAATTATAAATGGATAAATCTGATTTTATGTGAGTAATAAAGAAAGCACCTCAAAATTCCTTCTTATCCTCTGCTCAATTGTAGGACCAATAATGATGTGCAAACAAGACCATTAAAAATTATGAATAAGTAAAACGTGCCAATGAAGTACAATGGTTAGTTGAGGATATTTATATATTTAAAAGGGCATATCCATTCAATTTGAATATATTTGCCTAATTAGTTGTTAAATTAGATTAATTGATAAGACTCGCCAAGTATTAAACAGTAAAAATGTTTTTGTGCTAAGATATTAGTTACGAACTACTCACTTAATTCCACATAATTTAATTTATTTAAGTGGTAAGCGTGAATAACACAAAGACTATTCAATATTACATCAAAAATTATATTTACTCTATCATTAAATAACGATAATAACTTGATTGTTAGTAAATATGTATTTATAGAGGTAATTATTATTTTTTATAAATGTTAGCACTCTTTAATTTGTTAATGTAAATATTTATTGTCGCTATAATTTTTGATATTGTAGTGAACTAGTAGTTACTACAGGGCGAACACTTTTAAGGAGGCTCCAAGTTGAGCAATCCTTATTGTTTTTTCTTCTTAATTTTGAAGCATGCATGGTAGCTCCCATCGATCAATACTACTTATTTATTTATCTCAGATACATGCTAATAATACTGGATACAGTGACAAGATAATCATAACTTCACCCTATAAAATAGAAGGCTTTATTAGTATAACAACTCATATACACAATTGAAACATGACCAAGTGTTTATTATTCCTCTTATCTCTTTGTTTACTTGCCTTGTGTTGCGTTTTCATCAACTTCTCCTTCCCAAAATCCTCGTAATTCTAATAGGGAAGTATACGACACATTGGGTAGAGGAATTAATCCTCGTTAAAATCATCTATATCATATATGATATTACTCATGTGAGTAGGGGTGTTCACCGTTCACGGGTTGGTTATTCGTTAAAATTAAAATTAAACTAATATAATTAGTTCAATTGGATTCAGTTATTTGATTATTAACAATACACAATAATTTATTTATTTTTAAAAAAAAGATTCATTCAAAAGAGTGAAAAAGATAACAATTCATTCAAAAAGATGAAATAGTTAGAACGACTAATTAATATTATAAAAAACTTTCAAAATTCACTATTTTGGTCTAGAAGGAAGAGATAGTGACATTCTTAATCCTACAAAAAAAAATATCATAGACAATCTTATATTGTTATACATGAAAACATTAAGATAAATATTATATGATATTTGACGTTTTTACTTTTATAAATAAATTTTATGAAAACATATAAAAGATATTTAAAATTATTTATAAAAAAATATATTATGCATGTATAATAATAAAACATATGTATGTAATTTATCTGTTCAATTTAGTTATTTCTTTGAATTTTTTAATAAATTAAAATCAAATCAAATACTATCGATTTTTAAAAAATCTAAAATCAAATCAAATCCAACCACATATAAAGCCGTTTATTTAGTCAATTGGTTTAATTCATTTTAAATTGATTTTTATCCAAATCGTGAAGATAAAATATTTAATTTGTATGGCGTACGTAAGTCCTCAATTTGTTGGCACGTTTCAAACAGGAGTATTTATTGTTCCCTCGTGGAAGTCGACTAGTCGATGTCCATCCTTAAAAGTTGTTGGACATATTATTAGTTATTTAAAGAGCACAACTGTACATGAAAATCACTACAGTATCATTTTATATAATCATGTTTTTTCATCACAGAGTTTATAACATAAAAACAAATTCAGGTTTTGTCAAAGAAAGGAGTACTATGGAGAATGTTTTGCTAGCTCAAGAACTAATCAAAGATATCACAATGAGAACTAAAACTGCAAATTTGGTGATAAAATTAGACATGACTAAGGCATATGATAGATTGTCTTGGTTGTTTATTACCAAGGTGTTGCGAAAATTCGGCTTTTGTGAAAGAGCATGGGCGTAATTATGTGCATAACTATGTACCTGGACATCCTTCGTCGGGAAATTACATCATATATATAAAGTAAAATAATATAAAAAATGGTCCTCGTTGACAAAATGAATTCGTACGCAAGATATCGAATTGGATCCCTTTCATAGATGGGAATTGATAAATCACATATTTTAGACAGCTTTAACACAATCAGGTTTAAGATGCATTGAAAAAGCCAAATCTTTAAGCATTTGTGAGTTCAAATCTCGCACTAGCAACAATTTTAAGCCTCTTATTTTAAAAAAAAATCATGTATATTTTCAATCCTGTGGCTGCCTGCCTGGTGGGGTGGCTCCTCTGTTATGGGTTTTACCTTTTTTTTCAAAAAATTTCATGTATATTATTTTTTTAAAAAAAAATAAAATCATGTATATTACGTAATTTAATTTTTAAAATTTCTAAGGCACTCTTTTATCTTTTTTTTTCCAACTTTTTTCATATATATATATATATTTTATGTAGTTTTATTTTTAAAATTTTTGGTGCGCTAATTCATTTAAATGAAAAAATGTATTTGTATACAATCTTTAAACACCGTTAATGAAATTTCTAGCTACGGCACTTGTGAAGAAGTTATTGGCATGCTGTACAGGCTACTGGCGGATAATTGGTATTCAATTTTGGTGAATGGATAAGCTCAAGGTTTTTTCAAGTCCACAAGGGGTGCGAAGGGGACCCTTTATCCCCAATCCTATTCATTATAGCTGCTGAAGCTTTGTCCAGAGGACTAAATGAGAAAGATGATTTTAAGGGTTTTGGTGTGCCATTATGGAGTCCGGAGGTGAATCATTTAGCCTATGCAGATGACACTTTCACATCCGTCTCTAATACTATGAGTTTGGATAGGTATATAGGTTAAATATTTACCTTCGAACTTATATATTCTAACGAATTATACATATATAAATGTGAGTAATTATATAAATTCGAATTATTAATATGCGAGTGAGTATTATATCAAATTATAACTATGATTAATAATTAAATAGCGTAAGTTTATTTTAATTTTCCAAACCAAATATCGCAACACCAAAATGAACTGGAATGTACTTTCTGTTTCTTTTTTGCTTTATTTGGGCTACCACTTTTGGGGCGGTCATTTTGTTGTCTTTCTACAAGAATTACTTGTTTTAAATTAATAAAATTGGCCTATCGACCTCATTATTAAAAAGAAATAAAAACAAATATGTATAGTTTGAAAGTATTTTTAACCCTTTCTTATTTTATCTTTTCTACCTAGTAAGTACTCTGTACATTTATTTCACGTGGCTTCATCAGACTAATTTATCATTATAAATAAACAAATTCACTTTTTACAATATATACACTCTCTCCCTTTATTATATTTAGATTGCAGACTAGATATATGATTTTTTTTAATCTTTCGAAAGGTATGTATCTTTAAAATAAGGTGTTTGGATAATATTTTGAAAGAATATTTAAGGGGGATTCTGGAGAATAGCAAAATCTTTTTTAAAAGAAAAAAAAATGAAGTTTTTCTCCAAATTAAAAGTACTTCGGAAAAATTTTTTATATCCTATTAATTTAATTAAATTTTTACATGAAAAATTAATTAAATCATATTTTTTCTTATATAAATGACAATATGAAGGGAATTTTTTGCTATTATTGCTTTATTTTTCTCTTTTATTCTAGCTATAATGACTCGAAAGATAAATTCTCTTACTCAGAAAAAGTTTTTCGATACAACAAAAATAAGTAATGTTTGATGAGGAATATATTATAATTGAATGATCATGTAAATAAGTTAATTTGTAATAACGACCGCGCTAAGAACCACTAGATATTCGTGTTTAAAACATGGCAAGGAATATGAGAGTGATTGGTTCTTGTAAATAATATTGTTTGGTTCAAAACGAGCCATTAAATAATTTGGATAAGCTTAAATATCGAGCCTTAAAATACTTGTATATTTATTTTTTAAAAATAAGTTATGTTGGAAGAAAATAATTAAAGTGTTATTAAAGATGTGAAAATTGTATATAATGGCAAATTAATAAATCAAATTAAATGTTCTAATCACACTTTGATTTAATTGTGCACTGTAGCAAACTGTTTGTCAGTCGTCTCACTCCTCAAACTCTCGCTCGCCACTCTCCTTCGCTCCCTCTCACTTTTATACAAACACAAGTGTATAAAATGTGTTTGTGTTTGTATAAAGCGAGAAAAAAAATTGTATATACAAATGCAAATAGATATATCTTTGTCTTATACACTTAAAATTATACAATACAAATATTTTTCTGCCCAATTTTCTTTTGTCTTGCTTTCTTTCTCGTTTTATACATACACAAATTATACAATTGATTTGTATACAACTGATTTCTTTTGTATATGTATAGTGAATTATACAATTGGTTTCTTTGTATATGTATACAAATTATACAATTATTATTTTTATATATATAGCGAAATATACATATTTATGTTTGCTATGGAGCATAATTATGTAAAATTTATCATAGCATACGAATATAAATTTTATATTTGCTACATGTGAAAGTTCCTTTTAAAGAATTAGTGAGGCAAGTATAATCACAAAGAAAAGGAGGTAAGTTGAAAGAAATCAAACTTAAAAGGGGGAGATTTGTGTAATTATTATTGCTTTATTTTTAATCTCTTTTTTTCTAGCTATAATGACTTGGGTAGTTAAACTGTGTGACTTGACGGATTTTATTGATAAAAGAAAACATATTTCATTGGGTTCAATACGAGGAATTGTTCGAATGTTGAGAGTCAATATTTTAATTTTGACAGTAAATAAAATATACATATTTGAACACCATATAAAAGTACATTTAAGTTACAATAATTCAAGATATATGAAAAAATTTATGATAAAAAATATTTTAAATTGAATTCTGAAATTGCGACAAAAAAAATAAATAATTGAATGAGTAGCTACTACATGTTTAAAACATGGAAGGGAATATATATGAGTGTGTTATGACTCTATAAATAGAAGGCTTCATTAGTATGGAGAAAACACAAGCAAGCAAGCAAATAGCAATATACAAATGAATATGATGAAGTGTTTATTTTTGTTATGTTTGTGTTTGTTTCCGATTGTGGTGTTTTCATCAACTTTCACTTCCCAAAATCCCATTGAATTACCGAGTGCTTCTCCTATACCTAAGCCAGTACTTGACACAAATGGTAACGAACTTAATCCTAATTCGAGCTATCGCATTGTTTCCACATCTTGGGGTGCGTTAGGTGGTGATGTATACCTAGGTAGATCCCCAAGATCATCTGCCCCTTGTCTAGATGGTGTCTTTCGTTACAATTCTGATGTTGGAACTATCGGTACACCCGTTAGATTCATTCCTTTATCTGGAGGTATATTTGAAGATCAACTAATGAACCTACAATTCAATATTGCAACAGTGAAATTGTGTGTTAGTTATACAATTTGGAAAGCCGGTAATTTAAATGCATATTATAGGGCGATGTTGTTGGAGACGGGAGGAAGCATAGGACAAGTAGATAGCAGTTATTTCAAGATTGTTAAAGCATCAACATTTGGTTACAACTTACTCTATTGCCCTATTACTCGTCCTGTTATTTGTCCATTTTGCCGTGGTGATAACTTCTGTGCAAAAGTGGGTGTAATTAATCAAGATGGAAGAAGGCGTTTGGCTCTTGTCAACGAAAATCCTCTTGGGGTCTACTTCAAGAAAGTCTAGTACGTTATGTTTATGTTGTAAAATAAACACATGCTAACATATATCTATGTATTTTAGCATGTCTTTCTTAATAAAAATTGGAGTGTTTGCTTATATACACAATAAATATAGAAACGGATCACTTAATAACAAAATAATATCACAAAAATATAAAATATTTAAAAAAGTTCTACGTGAAAATAATTTTTTTTAAAAAAAAGAATAATTACGTAATATGTTGGATACTGATCTTGGTGGTGGTTGAGGCGGCGAGGTCTTAAGAGAAAGAAAGAGGGTCGGGTTGAGGGTTTCTAAGAAGGAGAATGAGGTGGAGGGTTCGAAGAAGAAGAAAAAGATGATGCAAGTGATGGTTGAGCACGGGAGGGGGTGGTGGGGTGTGAGTAAAATAAAGGGTGTGGTAGGCATGAAGTTTTTAAGTTTTTTTAGAAAAGTAAATTATACATATTTTAACACTATCTAAAAAGTACTATAAATAACAACACTTGATAATTCAAGATATTAAAATATATATTTAAATATTACGATAAAAAAAATACTTGTCTGAATTCTTGAAATTCAAAAAATACTACATGAATTAAAACGAAGGGAATAAGCAATTTTGGTAAAAAGTTTATTATAATTGAATAAACATTTAAGTAGCTTACTCGGAATAACGACTGTGCTAAAGAACAACATTCATAGTCCATAGGGCGGGTTAAAACTATTTTTTTCAAAGGGAAATTTACATAAATATAATATAATAACAAAATATTTCTCAAAATATCTATCATTTATAGTAATAATATTTCTTTTTCACTCAATCACTTTTAATTCATTTATAATACAAATTTAATTCATATTACAAAGAATAAATTTTTATTCACATATATACAAATTTTAATAATAAATAATTCATTTATCACACAATTTAATTCACTTATAATACAATGTGTCAAATTTTTACCAAACAAACGTAATATATTTTAAAAAATAATTATAATTCATATATATTGCATACATAATTCACTTTTAATACATACAGAGTTAACATAGTATTGATATAAATGGTAATAAATAAAAAATATTGTTAAAATCAGTAATTATTTATTAAAATATATCAATTTATGTAATTTTTTCTTTTTTTAAGGCCCGAGTGCGAGGTGGGGTGGGTTTGAAAGAACTTAACTCAGACCATTTATGCTTTTGAATTCTCATTTATGTGTCTTTTTTAAGTCCCAAAAAAGAGAAACTTACTGATTAATAAACATTTTTATCATTTGAGTCTAAACTTGTTAATTATTATGTCAAATGTGATTTGATTAGTCAAAAACCTAAAGTTGTTGAGGTGATAAACAGGATTAAAATGGGTGATATTACTAAGGATAAGTAGTTAAAAGAATTCCATTAGATTCTTTTTTTTTTTTTTAGTTTATAAAGGACCACATACATTCTGTAATTTTTTTCAAGGACAAAAGATCAAAATCCATACTTGAAAGAACAATCTCAGTTAAAAATTTGTGTAAGTCACTAGGATAATTTAGTTGTTGAATTTTTTTACAATTAATAACATTATACGAGGTTGATAACAAAAGTATGATATTTTCAATGTAGAGTGAATTGAAAATTTAAAAATTTGCTACAAAGGGTGGGGTGGGACGGATTAAATTTTTTTACGAATTAAGCTCAATCCGCTCCGCATCCGTCCTTTTCCATCCATTGCCATCCCTAATTATTCATATTTAAAACATGGCAAGGAATATGAGAGTGATCACTCTAAAGGATACTATTTGCCAATTTGGAAAGAGGCGTTGGCTCTCGTGAATGAGTACGACTACTCACTTAATTTAATGCCTGATACACTATATATTTTAGGGTACACAATAAGATTGATTGTGTACAATAAATTTTAATCAAGGAAAAATAAACTCCAACAAATAAAATATGAATATTTTTATGAACTTTTATGTGATCATAACATTAGTAAGTTTATCTCCAGTCTTTGTCCTATCATTAGTAATGCAAATCGTAATTTTTTATTATCTTACGTTAAATATTTTGTTGTTAAAACTTTATCGATGACACACAATAATCAAACGATAAGCGGATTACACATTACGGATTATTGAAATTATTAATTTGATAATGTACAAGTGTAATAAGATTAAAACTATACCGGATAAACAGGACAATTAGATTACACTAGTGACTAGACATGATTTTTTCTAAGAATTTATACATATGATTCAAAACGAGCCTTATAAATAGTTTAGTATATTTTCGAGAGGTAAAAAGGCCTTCTCCTTCATAAAATATTTATCTTTAAAAAGCAAGGTATTTTTATAATTTTTGAAAGAAAATACATAAGGAGCTTCCGGAGAATAGCAAAAGATTTTTTTAAAGATAAAAAGGTATTTTTTCCCCTCCAAATTAAAAGTGCTTTTTTATAAGATTAATTTTTAAAATCATAAAGGATAAATTAGTAAAATCATATTTTCTTATATAAATTATAATTAGATTTAAAAGTTAAAATAAAAGAGTTAAGCATAAGCACAAAGGAAAGGAGGTAAGTTGAAAGAAATCAAAGGGAGATTTATGTTTCTTGCTATAATTACTCGGTAGATAAATTACCTGACTTGACAATTTTTTTTTTATACAAGAAGATATATTTCATCATGATTTAATTCGTCATGCTTAATTTGTTAAATATTTTAATTTTTATCATAAATTTTAGGCATAATTTTTTTTTTTAAAATAAAATATAAATATTTAAAGAATACATAAAAAGTACGTATAAACCACAATATTTAATAATTCAAGATATTAAAACACATAGGAAAATAATTACTAACAAAGAAATTCTCGTTTGAATTCTCTAAATTGACAGAGAAAATAAATAATATTTGATAAGGATTTTGTAATAATTGAATGACCATTTAAGTAATTTACGGGTAATAGTTGCTACTTAAAACTACTTTTAAAATTTACTTGCTAAATGCAGACTATTTCTTACCAAAAATACCTTTCAAAATATGGTGATTTCAGAAACTTGACCAAATTAACATGCTATTAGTTTATTAAATAAAACATGTCAATTATATTTAGAGGTTTATGTATAAGTAAACACAAAATTGAAAGCTTGATATATGAAAGGAATATCATCGGCATAATCAGTTGACACTCCAGTCAGTGGCGTAGCCAGAAATTTTATGAAGGAGGTCCAAATTTTGAATAGTAATTTTTTTCGACGTGTATATATAGTATAATTTTTCAACGACCCTGGGCACAAAGTGGCTCCGTCCCTCTACATCTTGACATGACAACAATCAATAAGACTCGACTTAGTTGTGCAAAAGTGAAGGTTTCAGTGGACTTGATGAAAACTTACCCGATCATGTTAGAATGAATATGAAAGATGAAAATATTGAAGAAATAAGGACAGTGAAAGTGAAACAGCATAATTATTTATCTAAATATTGAAAGGAATGCAAGTTGTAGCCTATAGGGTCATTATGTGCATGAATGTAGATTTTAGAGTCATACACTCTGAATTAGTTTATAAGAAGGTTGATATTAACATGGACGAGGAATGATCAAAAGGGGAATTATGTATTTTAACTTTAAATCAATAATTTTCTCTTTTTGTTTCTAGCTATAATTACTTGGTAGTCGATCGGTAGATAAACTCCCTGTCTTGAAATTTTTTTTGATATAAGAACACATTTTATCATGATTTTAATTCGGCATGTCCAATTTGTTAAATAATTTAATTTTAATAGTAAATCACAATTTTCATATATAAATTATAATTTATATACATATGCATTTGTATAAGTGACAAGCAAGATTAGGAGAGGGAGGAGAGTGTTGAGAAAACACGGACAAGCACAAAAATATATATGGTAAAGATAATGGAAATAAAATGGGAAAATAACGACACCAAGAATTTAACGTGGAAACCCTTCTGAATAAGAAAAAAAACCACGGACTAAGAGGAACAATTGATATTACTATAGTAAGGAATTTTACACTGTGTAGTCACGAATACAATACTCAAAGTGACTACTACACCCTCAAAAGGAACAACACTCTTTTGTTTTCTGTCTTACTAAAATATCGCTCACACTCTATTTTTCTTCTCAAACTATTTTCTTGTATAGTCTATGGAATACCTCACTTTGCTCTCAAAATGGTTTTTTCTCTAACTTGGTGTGTTCTACAAATGAACAAGAATGCTTTATTTATAGAAGGATAAAACCATGTCTATGTCACTAATGACATATGTAAACATAGCAAAGTCAAGAATGGTTGCAAATCTTGTAAAGAACAAGAGAATCTGAACACCTAAATGATGAACAGTAACAATGTAGAAGAAGAAGAATGAAGAAGAAGAATATGCTTCACATTCAACAGTAGAAGCTTCCAGAATTTCTTATACAACTCACACACTTGTTATGACTACTACACTTATATTTATAGAAGTAAAATATGTCTAACTAATTGACTAACAACTTCTAACTAACTATTAGTGCTGATTATTAATTTAACTAACTCTGTTAACACTAACTATACACTAACTGACAGCTGTACATTTTACTAATTGTTCAACACCCTCCCTCAAGCTGGACGTATGAAAAATATTCTTCATTCCCAGCTTGGTAAGTAGATATGTATGTTGTATGCAAGTAAGGCCCTTAGTGAATAAGTCTGCAGGCTGCTCTGTTGTGTTTAAGTATATAGGTTGAATGAGTCTTTGTTGTGCCTTCTCCCTGATGAAATGACAATCAATGTCAATGTGTTTTGTTCGCTCATGAAAAAATGGATTAGCAGCAATCTGTATTGCTGATTTACTGTCAGTATATATAGGCACAGGCAATTTTACTTGTACTCCTAGCTCTTTAAGCAACCCAGTCAACCATATAATTTCTGCAACTGTTGAGGCTAGACTTCTGTACTCAGCCTCAGCTGAACTTCTTGAGATTGTATTTTGCTTCTTGGACTTTCATGAGATCAAAGAGTTCCCATATGTGATCATATAACCAGTTACAGATTTCCTATTGTTTGGACATGAGGCCCAGTCTGCATCACAAAATGCAGTTAACTAGTTGTCTGAATCTGCAGACATGAATATTCCCAATCCTGGTGCATGTTTAACATATTTAACCACTCTCATTGTTGCATTCATATGAGATGTTTTTGGATTATGCATAAACTGACTCAAGAGTTGTGTTGCAAATGCAATGTCAGGTCTTGTTATCGTCAAATAAAGTAGCTTTCCCACTAACTTTTGATATACACTAGGATCACTTAATAATCTGTCATTCTCATCTGTAGGAGGAAAATGCAAATCAAACTCTGTATTAGTCAACTTCTGATTCAGCTCAATAGGTGTTCTAACAGGTTTAGAACTAGATAATTCCATTTCTGAAATCATTTCAAGAGTACTTTCTCTGATGCATGAGAATTCCTGTTTCATTCCTGGCAAACTCAATTCCTAAAAAATATCTCAGGTTTCCTAGATCCTTGATTTTGAAATTTTCCTTGAGATTTTTCTTAGTCTCCAATATCAAGTTGTGATCATTACCTGTGATCAATAGATCATCAACATAAACCAATATCACCACCAAATTTTCTCCTTGGTGTTTTGTGAACAATGAATAATCATAGTGACTTTGTTGAAAACCAGAATTGACTAAGGCTGTGGTTAATTTGATGTTCCATTGCCTGCTAGCTTGTTTGAGACCATACAGTGATTTAGTGAGCTTGCATACAGTCCCCTCCTTACTGGTATGGACAAAACCCATAGGTAACTCCATATACACCTCCTCATTCAAATCACCTTGAAGAAAAGCATTAAAGACATCCATTTGGTGTATATCTCAATGGTGTGCAGCAGCTAATGCTATAACAGCTCGAACAGTTCCCATCTTCACAACAGGAGAAAATGTTTCCTTGTAGTCCAAACCCTCCTTTTGATTGTAACCTTTGGCTACCAACCTTGCCTTGAACCTATCAACCTTCCTTTCAGCTGTGTATTTGATTTTGTAAACCCATTTGCATCCTATAGCCTTCTTATCTGTAGGTAATTGTGTAAGTTCCCATGTGTGATTATCTTCCAAAGCATGAATCTCATCTTGCATAGCTTGAATCCATCTGGGGTCTTGGATGGCTTCTTGATAAGATGTAGGTTCTTTCTCCAAAGAAAACTGTGTGATTAAAACTTCTCTATAAGTTGGTGTAACACTATCATAGTCAACTACATCTGTAATAGAGTATAAACAATGTCCAGCAGGCTGTTTTGACATAACATAATCTGTTTGCCAAAGAGGAGGCTTGACTGGTCTAGTTGATCTTCTGAGAACAATATCTGATGGAACTTGTGGCAGCTGATTTTGAGGAGAAGTATCAAGTATAGGATATGCACCTTCTGAAGTAATATCCATGTTGTTGGGATCAGATTGTGGACCATCATGACCTGTATGATTAGATAAAGGGGGAGCATTGTTGATCACAACACATGGTGTAAGCTCACAATCATCTGTAGGTGAATGTGAGACATGAAATAATGGATCTGGATCATTAGTAGCATCAATACTGTTGGTTTGAAAAGGAAACTCCTTCTCATAAAAGGTTACATCCCTGCTAACAAAAACAGCCTTGGATTCAATGTCAAACAATTTGTACCCCTTTTGACTGACAGCATAACCAAGTAACACAGCCTTCCTTGCCTTTGCTGCAAATTTATCATCTTTTCTCAAATTTGTAGCAAAAGCTAAACAACCTATCACCCTTAGATGTGTTAGGGAAGGTACTTTATTATATAACAATTCATAAGGTGATTTATTCCCCAGAACTGATAATGGTATCCTATTTATGATATATGTTGCACTCTCTATGCAGTCACCCCAAAATCTATCTGGCAACTTACCTTGGAATTTAATAGCTCTTGCTGTCTCCAATAAGTGTCTATGCTATGCTTTCTTTCTGCCACACATTTGTTGTGGAGTATATGACAAAATCTCTGATGAATGATACCATTCAATGTAAACAAATCATGACAATTAGAATTCACAAACTCACCTCCATTATCAGACCTAAACACTTTAACACATTTTCCAAACTGTGTCTTTATCAGTATTAAGAAATGCTTCAGAACAACAATTACATCAGATTTCAAGTGAATAGAAAAGTCCATGTCCATCTAGACTTATCATCATCTATAGAGTAAGGAAATATCTCATCCCATTGTATGTAGCAATCTTGTATGGTCCCCACACATCCATATGCACTAAATCAAATACATCATCAACCTTATTATTACTAACAGGAAATAGAACTCTAGTTTGTCTAGCTTGAGGACAGATAATACACTGATCAATAGCAAAATGATCTAGAGTTTGGAATTCTTTTATTCTCTTAATAACACCCATAGGAACATGTCCTAGTCTTTGATGCCACAGTGCTGGATCTTCATCTACTCTCCTAACTGCAGATAATGTTCTAATCTTGTTCCATTTCATCACATATAGTCCATCCTCAACTTCACCAATCCCCTTGACCTTCCCAGACAAGAGATCCTGAAATACACAGTAGGTGGGAAAGAAAGAAACAGAACAGTTTAATTCCTTTGTCAGCTTGTGTACAGACAAAAGGTTAAACTTAAAAGATGGTATACACAGAACACCATTGATCATTTCAGTCTCATTAAGTTGAATACTTCCAATATGTGTAACTGTGGCTGACTCTCCTGTAGGTAATTGGACATTCCCTGCATGTTTCATCACCTTCCCAACATGTAAATGATTGGAATTGCTTATCATGTGATCTATTGCACCTGTGTCTATAATCCATTTCAAATAGTAACTAGAATTACTATTATCAATACCTGCCATGTTAACACTGTGGTGAGAGTCCATTGAGCTAGTTGCCTTCTTCAAGACATCAATCATATTATGAATTTGTTCTGGTGAAGTCTTATGCAACAACTGCAATAACACTTGTTCTTGTGTGCCCTGACCATTGTACATATGTTCCTGTGTAGTCGTATGTCCTGTCTGCTACTCCTGCATAGAAGATGATGTAGAATCACCACCTTCAGTAGTCGACTGATGTGGATATAGAGTTCCTCCTGCAAACACTGAATTCACCCTTTTCTTTCCTTTAAAATTCTCAGGATAACCAATTAACTGATAGCAATTTCCCTTTACATGTCCAGTTGCATGACAATGATCACATTTCTTCAATTTGTTGCAATCAGCCTTAACATGCCCCTTCATATTACAGAAATCACAATATAGAGATTGATAGTTCTTCCTGGGCATGTTACTGAATTGCTGATTCCTATTATTTCTAGCTGTGTACAGTGCTAAAGACTCCATTCTTTCATTAACAGTTCCTGCAATTCCTTTCTGGCTTTCATCCTGCATCACTAATGCATAGGCTTGATTTACAGTAGGCAAAATATTCATCATGAGAATCTGACCCCTAGCTTGTGAATAGTTATCATTCAGCCCCATTAGAAACTGAAGTAGTCTTTGATATTGCATCTGCTCCACATACTCCTTGGCCTTGAAACAATCACAACTTGGTGGGGGTAAAATAGAATCGTATTCATCCCACAAGTTTTTTAATTTCGTAAAATAGGCAGACACTGTTAAAACTCCTTGTGTAAGAGTGAAAATGCTCCTGTGCAGCTGATAAAGTCTAGATCCATTTATTTTATCAAAACGCTCCTTAAGATCAAGCCATACCTGATATGCAGTATTCCACTGAGTAATTCCTTGCTCACATTGCATATGAGCCAAGAGATGACGACTGCATTGCATCGATCCCAAGTTTTCTTCAAATCTCCTTCAAAATTGATTCGCAGAACAGATCCATCAACAAATCCCAGTTTATTCCTCCCAAGCAATGCAATTTCCATAGCTCGACTCCAAAGTGTATAATTCCCCATCCCTGTCAATTGAATCCCAATTGACAATGCCCCTGGCACATCAGATGAACTCAAATGCAAGGGATGATTGTGATCAATTGTCACAATGTTACCATTAATGGTTTCCCCTTGAGATTTGTCACCCGATCCTCCAGATTGCTCCTCGATTGCCATAATCAAGCAAATCTAAGCAAAACTTGATTCTGCAAACTCTTAAAATTGTCCTCCCAGCTCTGATACCATGTAAAGAACAAGAGAATCTGAACACCTAAATGATGAACAGTAACAATGTAGAAGAAGAAGAATGAAGAAGAAGAATATGCTTCACATTCAACAGTAGAAGCTTCCAGAATTTCTTATACAACTCACACACTTGTTATGACTACTACACTTATATTTATAGAAGTAAAATATGTCTAACTAATTGACTAACAACTTCTAACTAACTATTAGTGCTGATTATTAATTTAACTAACTCTGTTAACACTAACTATACACTAACTGACAGCTGTATATTTCACTAATTGTTCAACAAATCTTACCAATTTGCCAACTACCAAATCTTTTATTTTCAACTCCAATTACTATTTCTTTTTCACAATTGCTTGTACCAATTGAATAGCTAAAGTTGACTAAAAAATGGGATGGATTCAACAGAGAGAGGCGAGCGAGATTGAGAGAGAGAGAAGAGAGGCGAGAGATAGGGCAGAGAGCGGGAGAAATGTGAATTGTGTATGTATATATGTCAAAAAGTTGTATATTATACATATGTATTTGTATATTCTGGCGAATTATATATATACAAACGCGACTAATTATATAAACACGAAGTTAGCCCACGTAGTTAATGTATAATGTTAATCGCGAATGATAACTATAGCAAACTAAAGCTGTGATGAATAATTAAATAGTATAAATTTACTTTATTGCGTAATTTTCTCAAATTAAATAGACACATGTGAAATATATAAGAAAAAACTTGGGAAACGAGAGGAGCAAAATATTTGTCTTGAAACAATTATAAATGGATAAATCTGATTTTATTATGTGAGTAAAAAAGCACCTCTTCCTTCTTATCCTCTGCTCTAGTTGCAGGACCTATAATGATGTGCAAACGGGACCATTAACGATTATGAATAAGTAAAACGTGCCAATGAAGTAGAATAGTTAGTTGAGGATATTTATATATATTGAAATATCCATTCAATTTGAATATATTTGCCTAATTAGTTGTTAAATTAGATTAATTAATGGAAGTAGCCAAGTATTAAACAGTAAAAAATGTTTTTGTGCTAAAATATTAGTTACGAACGTACTCGCTTAATTCCACATAATTTAATGGTCTACATATTTGGAAATAAATAATGAAAGTGGTGAGCAAAGGTAACATGGACTTAACCTCAAGAAAGTTGTATGTTACCAATCAAAAAATTCTCGTTAGTCGCCTCATCATTGAATTTACGAAATTGGTGAGTGTGAATAACAATTAACACAGAGACATGTAACATGCAAAACTCATAGAGATTGACGATCACTGCGTCAAAAATAATTTTTAATTGACAATTAACTAATGACAAAATAAATATGTATTTTCAGATGTAATTAGTTATTATTCTTTATAATATTTTTAAAGTCTATAACGATATTGGTGCAGTGAACTACCAGTGACTACATGGCTAACACTTTAAGGAGGCTCGAAGTTGAGTAATCCTTATTGTTTCTTTTTCTTAATTATAAAGTCATTTCAGATACATGTAAATCACACTAAATACATAACAGATGAGTATCACTTCACTCTATAAATTAGAAGGCTTTATTAGTATAACAACTCATATACACAACTCAAACATGACTAAGTGTTTATTATTCCTCTTATCTCTTTGTTTACTGTCTTTGTTGCATGTTCATCAAGTTCTCCTTCCCAAAATAATTAGATTTATCGAACATGTTAGTAGAGGACAACCACCTCGTATCTATGAAAACCAAGACACTAACATCCAGTTTTTTGGTTCGAGGAATTGTGATAATTTTATAAATTGGAAAGTGGGAGAGTACAATGCAACACTAGAGGCAGGTTTGTTTGGAACCATAGGACGAGCAGATAGTTCTAAATAAAACTCTTTTATCATGGCAATATAATCTTCTTTCTTCTCCCATGCACATTTATCGGTTTGGTTAATATCAATTTCAGTTCAATTTTTGGCTCGATTATTAATAATATTTAAAAAAAAAAGAAATTGTATATATAATGACAAACTATTAATTCAAATTAAATATTATAACTACACTTTAATTTAATTATGTTCCGTAACAAATATGTTGTCAATCGACTCTCTCCCAAAAGTGTTAAAATGACACAAGAAGACATGACATGAGGTGTCTAAAATAAACAAAGCTTAGTCAACATGTTTATGTGAAATTGGTGCCGACTTTAGGAGGCCACCGATGGAATAGGCCTAAAGTCAAATAATAATAAGCCAAATACATAAATAGGTCCCTAAATTTGTTACATAAATAGGTCCCTCAGTTTAGTTTTTTAAAAAAATAAGCCAAATACATAAATAGGACCCTAAATTTGTTGGTTTTTCCCTCGGGTATGTCAACTATGTTATTTTCCTATTGAATCATCCATAATTTGTTCCTTTTAAACAAATATCGTTGGCTGATGTAGTATCAGATTTTATGAGGGGTATTATAGAGGACACATATTTTGTTTCAAAACTCATTAGTCCAATTGATGATGAAAATGTTCGAAAATAATTGTATTTTACTTGAAGTCATTTGAACACATTAGAAAACAAATGAGGTCCATAGAGTTTTTCTTCATTCCTTCAATCAATATCATTACAATACGGACACAATTGAAGACATTTACAATAGCAAAGTTAATCAAAATCAACCAACAGTGTTTAAAGGAATAAATTATGGGCGGTTCAATAATTCAATAGGAAAATGACGTACTTGAGATACGTGAAGGGAAAAATCAAACAAGTTTGGGGATCTATTTATGAGTTCGGCCAAAAAAATAATTTATGTATGAAAAAGATTAAAAAGGATCATATATACCACTAAATGATTTTTAAAAATAGTAAAGGTTAAATATATAACTTTAAAACTAATTTTTTCACTCTCATTAAATGAAGGGTATACGTGAGCTCATTTAGTAATGACATAAATATACGTGAGTTATTTGTATAACGATAAGGATATATTATATGAGTCACTTTCATAACAAAAAACATATCAACTCCAAATAACAAAATTAAGAATCGTATAAAAACTTTTTTATCCATTAAATAAATGACCCAATCAGAAATAATTAGACCACTGTACATACAAAAAATATAAGAGAATCCCTCCTTGATAAGATTTTTTTTCTTTGATATGGAATTATTGTACGATGACGAAGAACAATAATGGCTGACAAGGAACTCATGGTTATTTCATCGGTCATTATTTACGTGGGTGAATTTCATTTTTAGTTATTTCAAAAAAATATTAGTAATATTTTTGTATTTTCAATTATATTAAAGCATATTTTTAAAAAAAAATAATAAAATAAATAATGTGACTTGACACTCTAGTAGGAGAGAAATAATGTATTTTTTGTGTTAAGTATATTTTGAGAAAATAGATAAAGTTGGATGATATTATAGTCCTAAAACAAACATAAGTGATATTAATAGATAATTTCCCAAACATGGGTGTACGAAATTACTCCATTGAAACTTCATTTAAAGTAATATTTTTTTGTTTTTTTAGCTATAATGACTTTGGTAGGTGAACTATGTGACTCGGCGAATTTTAATAATAAAAGAAAATATGTTTCATTGGGTCCGGTTTGTTGGATTTTGAGAGTTTAATTTTGACGATAAATTTTACATGAAATTTCAATTTAGACAAAAATGAATAAATATCATATATAAGATATTTAAAATTATTTATAAATATAATATATTTTGCATGCATAACAATAAAACATATGTATGTAATTTATCGGTCCAATTTAATTATTTTTTATTTTTTAATAGAACCACAATGAAACTAAATATTAGGAGTATTTGATTTCTAAAATTTTAAAATCAAATTAAATCCAACCACAAAAAATAATTCTATCCACTCTACCCAATCCTCCGTTTCCAAGGACATATATAATTGAATGAATAGCTACTACATGTTTAAAACATGGGAAGGAATACATATGACTCTATAAATAGAAGGCTTCATTAGAATAGAGAAAACACAAGCAAGCAAGCAAATAGCAATACAACAAAATGAATATGATGAAGTGTTTATTTTTGTTATGTTTGTGTTTGTTTCCCATTGTGGTGTTTTCATCAACTTTCACTTCCCAAAATCCCATTGAATTACCAAATGATTCTACTTCAGCTAAGCCGGTCCTTGACACAAGTGGTAAAGAAGTTACTAGTCATTCGAGTTATCGCATTATTTCTGCGTTTTGGGGTGCGTTAGGTGGTGATGTGTACCTAGGTGAGTCCCCAAATTCAGATGCCCCATGTCCAAATGGTGTGTTTCGTTACAATTCGGATCGTGCACCTAGAGGTACACCTGTGAAATTCATTCCTCATTCTGAAGGTATGTCTGAAAATAAACTATTCAACATACAATTCGATATTCCTACATTCAGATTGTGTGTTAAATATACAATTTGGAAAGTGGGAGAGTACAATGAAACTCTAGGTGGGGTATTATTGGAGACTGGAGGAAGCATAGGGCAAAGAGATAGCAGCTATTTCAAGATTGTTAAATCAAAACTTGGTTACAACTTAGTCCTTTGCGATCCTACTCCTATTTTCTGTCCATTTTGCCGTAAGGGTCAAATATGTGTAAATGTGGGTGTAGTTTTCCAAGATGGAAGAAGGCGTTTGGCTCTTACTAAGGATCAGCCTCTTGATGTATTATTCGAGGAAATCATGTAAATTTGCAGCTAGACTATACTAGCTAGCTACTATGTTGTAAAATAAACACCTGCTAATTTAGCATGGTTTTCTAAATAAATTATCTTTCCTTCTCGTTTACCATCTTTGCTGCCTAAATAAACTTCTGCATGAAAATCAAAGTAATAAAGTGGGTAGTTAAATACATCGAGTTCAAATCGTCCTAATTTGGAAAATATGACACAAACGATCCTTAAATAGTGAATAAATATTTTATGAGAAAAGAATCTAGGAATCGATAAAATTGTACCCGCAATATTTATCAATACATTTTTTTTTTTTTGTAGTTGTAATTTATTTTCTACCACTTTAGAATTTGTTGCATGCTATCGCTAAATGATTTTGATTAATTAGTTATATTATTGAACTTAAATATAACTTCGATAAGTCTTAGTGGAGTTTCAACTTCTCAAGTACACTTCCAAAATTGTTATCAGACTCAAATCGCTTGTTTCATCAGAACAATATCGTTATTGATCTAATGAGATTGGAGGCGATATTTGTATGGTTTAAATCAATTTTACAACTTCTATGTCTTAAATATAAATTAAATAGATTCTTAATATTATATTTGTTTTAATTAACTAATAATGTTAAATTTAAACAAAAGCTCAATAAGTCTCATTCAAACTTTATACAATACAGTAGTGATCAAGTATTTCAGAATTGTTATTTGACTCAGACGTAATTTATTGAAATAATACTTCTAAAAATTCAATGAATTAGAGGTGCTTATCATTATACTTATGTTAAATTTACGAGATCTTACTTGTAAATTTTATGAATAATAATAATAATAATAATAATAATAAATAATAATAATAATAATAATAATAATAATAATAATAACAATAATTGTTATTTTATGTATCTTTATACTCTGCCCTCTCACTCACCTCTCTCCTTCCTCTTCCACCCTAGCTTGTTGTTTTACTCAAATATGAAATAAAATAAAAACTGAATAAATTTCGAAAAATCAATTAATCTTATGATTTAAGAGAAATCCATTTTTTAAATTAACAGAGTCGCCACTTAATTTTTTAGTAAAATCAAGAAAAAACTTATAATTATTTTCAAAAAGATTTAAACCGATACAAATATCATTATTATCATTATTTTTCTAATCAATTAGTTTAGGGGGAAATAAACTAAAAGAAGATATTTGTAAGGGGAAGAAACTCGAGTGTTGAAAAGACCAAAACAAAAAAAAAAAGCTAAGTAATAAAATATTCATATAATAAATACATATTTATTTATTTATTGGAGATATGAAAAGGGCAACTTTCACATATAGCAAATAAAAATTTTGTATTTGTATGCTATAGAAAAGTTTGCATAATTGCGCTCCATAACAAACATAGAAACTGTATAATTCGCTATACATATACAGTTGAATCAAATTGTATAAAACGAAGTGTATAAAATAAGAAAGAGAAAGACACTTGGGCAGAGAAATGTATAAAAACGAATTGTATAAAATGAATTGTATTATTATAAATATATAGAACGATTATATACTATTTGAATTTGTATAAAATGAGAAAAAGAGAAAGACAAAAGAGACGCGTTATCCTAAGCTACGGACCACAATCATAGCTACAACACAATTTATTTTGTAAATAAAAATATTAGTCCTTAGCTACGGACCACGTAAAATTTATAGCTAACTATTAATAATGTTACGTGTTGCCACAAATATCATGAAAAATATTTTATGACTAAATTATTTAGCTACGAAAAATTTCACATTTAGCCCCAACGTGTTATGTAGCTCTAATTGCAATTTTTTTATGTAGTACTAAGGAAAGGTGTTAAGGTCATTGCATGTCCTAATACTATCAGCAGCAACTTTAGCCTCTCTGTAGCAATGCTTTGTAATCACACCACGGTTGTATTACTTATTGAATATAGTTATTTATCAAAAACATCAAATTTTATTATATTTAAAGGGCAATGTAATAGACTTATCATTTTACTAAGGAGATTATATAATTACACAAACATTCTTGTCATATATTTACTAATTCTTTTTATAATTAAAGTTAATTACATTTTACATTATTAACTGATAATTTCATATCATATTTAAAATCAAATACACTTAGATACATATTTTTTTCTACCAAATACAAAAAAAAATTATTTATATATCTCAAATACATGTAAATAATATTAGATACATGACATTGACATGATATTGATCACTTCACTCTATAAAATAGAAGGCTTTATTAGTATAAGGAAGTCACAAGTCACAACTCATCACAAACACTCTTGATATATATGCGTAGGGGTGTGCACTATTTGAATTAAATTGAATAACCAAATCAAATCAAATCAAATTTTTATTTGAATTGATTATTTAGTTTCGGTTGATTTTGAACTAATAAATTTTTTTATTTGGTTTTTTAAATTAATTTCGGATATAAAAAAAAATATAAACTGACAATCGAAAGAATTGATTTTTTTTTTTGTGTTAAAATGACCTTATGGGTATTACAAATTTTCATTGGTTTGAGGATTAAAAGCTCAGTTTTACATCAATAGGAGACTATTATACAGATATGAAAATAGAAATAAATCAGTAATACAAAGATTGAATCCAGTCAACGAATTGTGACGAAAATAATGTTATCAGATTATTGCTATTCAGTTATTGGGTTAATGTGTTTTTAATAAAAAAAATTTAAAAAATATTAGGTCATCAATTCGATCTCGGTATTTAATAATGAGTTATTGAATAAACTGATTACTCATTAAAATGATAGTAATTTATTACTTTATCCTTCATAAATTTTAAATATCAGTACTCTACACTACAGTCTTCACACATGTAATTGTAGCCTTCATACTACATCTGTTCTTATTGATGCAATTTTCTCATTATTTTTCATATTTAACTATATCAAAGTATTTATAATTGATTTGCTTTTTTCATTGTAACGTGTCAAATTATTAAAAAAATGAGAATTAAGTCATATATCTATTTTATGAGCATTCTTATTGAATAAATTGAAAATCAATACAAATATATTTGATTTAATGATTTAAAATTAAAAAAAATTAAATTAATAATATATAAAACTGAACCGAATTGACCGATGCATAACCTGTTGCTTCTATTTATTATTTTTCTTTTTGTGCTCTAATTTTAGTGGATGGAAAATATTTTTGCAAATAAATGTTTGTAAATTAAACAAATGACCCAATCAGAAAAAATTGGACCACTGCACATACATAAATATAAGAGAATCTCTCTTTGATATGGAATTATTGTACCATGACGAAGGACGATGCTATACATTGAAACTTCTCTCTCTCTTTGATATGGAATTATTGTACCATGACAAAGGACAATTCTATATATAGAAACTTTATCTAAGGGTATATTTGGCCATGCGATATGATATGATAATGTGAAATTATGATATATCATTAAAATTTTGTTTGGAAATGCGATATAAAATTTTAATGTGGTATATTTTCTCATACATATAAAAATTCATAAGTTCTAAAACTATTAAAATAGCCTGAATTAAATTATTTATTCAATCTTATCAAATAGATAAAAAATTATAAAATCATATAATAGATTATTACAAATTTATTTGTTTTCCACTTAAGTAATTGTTTCATTGACATATTTGAGCAAAAATCAAACACCTTTCACATGCTCTTCAAGATTTTATAACTTAACAATCGCGAAGTGTGAGTTCAAGTGATTATATGTTGGTGAGAATAATAAATTTTATGTCGGTGAGAATAATAGATTTTAAGAGTAATGATGTGATTATAAATTGTATTTACTAGTAGATATAAATGTGGGATTTGTTGTTAAAAAATATAAATTTGTGGATCAATTTTGTATTAAAATAACTCAAATCATGATATGTATTCTCATATGATTCCATATTATGGTTTTTGGAAAATATGGAATTATAAGATGAACGTAAAATTGCATGTTCAAACACTGATCTCATTTCACAATATTATATCAGATTGTTAATAAGTAAGCAAATTTGCACCTTACAAGACTCAAAAAGACATGAGCTTTACAAGGCTCATACATTTTTGAGTCTTACTTTTAAAATCCTATATTTAACATAATTAGAGAAATTAACAAAATATTATCTTTTTGATATCAAAATATATTGAGTTGCCGTTTTGGAAATTTTTTAAAAATTTGTTGCCCTTTTTATTTCAGATTCAAATATGACAGTGATCACTCTAGTGGGTACTATTTGCTAAATTTGGAAAGAGGCATTTGGCACTCGTGAATGAGTACGACTGCTCACTTAGGGTGTGTTTGGTCTAAAGGAAAATGTTTTTTTGAAAAATAAGTAGATCTTTTACTTATTTATTTATATTTGGTTGGTGAGTAAAATTATATTGCGGAAAATATTTTTTAGTATTTTATTTATAAATAAAAAATATTTTTAAAAAAAATATATTTTAATTTTACTAGAGAGTAGAAAATGAATTTTGAATTGAAATAGAAGATATATTCTTAAGAATAAAGTTAATATTTTTTTTGAGAGGGGGGGGGGGGAGTGGTAATGGTGGAGCTCAGAAATCAGACCCAAAAGGGCAACAAATTTTTTGGAAATTTCCAAAAGGATAACTCAATATATTATGATAACAAAAGAACAACATTTTCTAAAAATAAGGTTTTTGGAATAAGAGTCAAAAACCCATAAGCCTTACAACACTCAAAAAGGCTCATATCTTTTTGAGCCTTATAAGGCGCAAATTCACATTATTTTTTCATTAAAAAAAATTGCACTTTTTTTCTTACATAATATTTATTTGTGTTATATTTTTGTTGTTTCTTAATATAATAAAAATTATACTTCATATCAAGGTAAAAAAAAACACAATACGTTAATATTTATAGTAAACATGAACCATGCATATATGTTGGAGTTCGAAATTCAATTTTATATTTTTGAAGTGTTTTTTTGATTTATTTTTTTAAAAAAAGGACATGAACAAATTATTAGTATTAAGTTGAATGCTAAACCAGCACGACCTACAAACTTCATAATATGTAAATAAATATTTATAATTTGATGAACAAAAATGGGGACTAAATTTGTGAATGCACAATTGAAAGAATATTTGCTTGTCAAGTTTGAGCGCAAACTATAATATTTTGTAATCATTGGTAGATAAATGTGTCTAGTTATATGCTTTGTATGAGCTCCTTTAGAATACTTAATGTTAATTATATATAAAAAAAATTAAAACGAGGAAAAGGGATCAAATTGAATAGTGGAAACTAGATTTCTTATAATTCCATCATTAGTTATTTGAAAGTACCGAAGCTTTTAATTGGGAATCAAAGTTTTGATAATCTGTTGGTTGATTAGGTTGATTGTTACGAGAGACGTAAATAAATTTTTGGAGTTTATATGTTAAAAGAAGTCGAAGCCAAAAAAGGTAATTTACATGTTAAATTTATCATATTAAAAAATAACAAAAATACATATGTAAGAAATAATAAAAATACAACACAAAAAATAATTCTTTATTAAAAAAAATGACATGAATTTACGCCTTACAATGCTCATGGATTTTTAAGCCTTATTCCAAAAGCGGTATTTTAGAAAATTTGCTCTTTTGGTATCATAATATATTGAGTTGTCCTTTTAGAAATTTTAAAAAAGTTTATTGTCCTTTTGATTCAAACTCAATAATAGTGTGTGTAATACCTTTAATTTCACGATGATTAATCAACCATTAATGCCTGTTGCACTATATATTTTAGGGTACATAATAAGATTGTTTACAATACATTTTAATCTAGTAAAAATCAACTCAAATAAATAAAATATGAAGAAATATAAAATATTCTATTAATATTTTGTGTGAAAATAAATTTAGTAAGTTTTATTTGATGTCTTTAGTTTCATATCTAAATTATTGAGAGCATGAATTCATACATAAATTATCACTTATTAAATTGAGAAACATATGTTTTTCTTTTATAACGCGCTCATGATCATCTTATGTGTAATACACTCTCTTTTTTATTTTAAAAGATTATCAGATTACTTTCCACCTTGACAAAAATTAAATAAGTTATTAATATTATTCAAATTAAAAAATAAAAAATTACTAATCCCGAAAAATAATAATTTTTCTTATAAAATAAAAATGTAAAATGTTTTTCTTGTCCCTCTCTCACTGTACCCCTCACTCCACCCCGCCACCGCCTATGTTTTTAGTTTTTTTTGTTTAAATTTCTTTTATAAAAGAATTTGATATTTTTTTACTTCCCTCACGGATCCTTCTCAAATACTAATTTATATATTATTTTATTTTCTTATAAAATAATTCAACCCGCTCTACCTAACCGTGTGGCTTCCAAGGACATATATAATTGAATGAGTAGCTACTAGATGTTTAAAACATGGGAGGGAATATATATGACTCTACAAATAGAAGGCTTCATTAGTGTAGAGAATGTGTGCTAGTTAAATTTAAGGTACCATCTATGAAAATGAAGAAATTAAATTACAATTCATGAATGTGTGCTAGTTACACATTCTGGAAAGTAGGAGATTTCGATGCATCTGAACAAACGAGGTTGTTGGAGACAGGAGATCAACAAGATACTAAGTTATTTCAAGATTGTTAAATCATTAGTGATGGTTTACAACTTAGGGGTCGTTTGGTACAAAAATGAATAATGTAGGGATTAACAATGCAGGAATTAATAATGTAGGGATTATTTTTATCAAGTGTGTGGTTCATTATTTCTTATCTAATTTTGTTTGTGGTTTAAAAGTTTTAAAAAAATAACTTTCCAATTATACCCTAGAGTTATTATGAGATTTTGTATTTCATGTAATTGAGTCAAAGTAGATAATTAACGAAGAAAATTATTTTGTATAACATTTTTAACTAGTTAGGAGAATAAAATTTTTATTGTCATGTCACTATTTTCTCACTTAAATTATTTGAGAGTAAATAATTGTCATCTTAATAAATTAGAGTTAATAACTCAAAAGGTCACACAACTATAATGATTATAGAGAAAATTTATTGAACTTTGTTTTGTATCAATAAATTTTAAAAAACTCTTTATCATAAAATAAAATAAAAATATAAAATATATATAGAAAAATAAATTAATCTATTTTTATACTTTAGATGTGTGTATATATATATATACACACACACGGTTGTTTTAGACTACTTGTGTAATGTTTAATGAACTTTCATTAAGAGACGATATTTTATTTATGAATTGTTCTTAAATTCATACATCAACATTAATATATTAGTCGGATTATAATATTTTATATTAATAATAAATAGATTAAGTAATTCATATTTTAGAAACAAAAAATTATATCTAAATAATAAAATTTGTAAGCTAATTTATTTAAATAACTTTATTAGTATAAATATAAAATATAAAATCAAAAAAAAATATTAAAAGGATTTGAGGGGTATTTTGTATTTATCTAGAATAGTCCCATGGTATTAGAGTTAACACCTCCAAATGGAAGGTATTAGTAATACATCACATAATACCATGTAGGATGTATTAACTAATTCATGGATTAATTATACATAGGCTCACATTCCTACCAAACACAGTATTAAGATAACTTTTTTTTATAATATGTTCAACTAATATTGAATGAATGACCAATATAGACTGTAGTACAATGCCAGGACTGATCCACTATTAATCAGAGGTCTCAAATTTAAGTCTGAAAATGAAAAAAGTCATGTTAAAAGTATTATTCTAAATAAATTTTGAAATGCGCAATCCAAATTTACTTGCACCGTAACAGGACAATAATAGATATATTTTAACGTGCGGATGGGACCATTAGAGACCAGCCATAACTAAAATGTATCGATGAAATAGGATGAGTAGTTGAACATTAGGTTTAATGTAGGACAGACATCTCCCAAAATTTGGAGTATACATATATAATATATATATATATATATATATAATATATATATATATATATATATATATATATGTATATATATATATGTATATATATATATGTATATACATACATGATCGTGTTAAATCCTAAATATACTTTCAGTCCGAATTTAGAGTAATTTATGCATATTTTTAGTGAGTGTTTATTACGTCGATAAGTCTTTAACAAGTCTTAATAAAGTTTAAAATCTGTTTAATTTGTTTCACTAGAGACTCATGAATATAATTAAAAGGAGGTGACATATTTCATGCGATCAATTTAAATAGGCGATGGAAAATGTTATAATAATCTACCGTAAAAATTAAAGTTGGACATTTAGTCTTTATAATTAACCAGTTTTCAATTTGATGAAAATAATAACTGAAACCAACTAAAATAAATTCTGATCGACAATATTTGCATAATTTATATCCACCATTGAAGATAAATGGTGGCCTAATTTTTTTCCATTTTTATCATGTAATGTAGTTAATGTCCAAAAGTGAATATAAATGTCCTGACGGGGACCGCATCAATGAGACAATCCCATTACTAAAACATGCCAAAAATATACGAATATACGATGGCATATTTTAGTTGGCAAGCACATCAATTTCTATGCAGCTCTTGGTATTTATTGCGTAAGATTTTTCAATTTTCTCCAATGCTTTCTCATATCCGTTGTATTAAAAATTTTGGAAAATAATTCTTTAAGAAAATAAGTTTCTTAAAAGCAAAAAATAATTAAGGACAGAGGGACTAGTTATTTTGATATTAATATCATAAATAGTAGGAGTGTGCAAAAATTGAACCGATCGATAAATTAATTGATAAAAGTGTTATTGGCTTATTGTTATTGGGTAATTGAGTTAATGATTTTTCAATAGTTTTATAAAGAAAATTTATTGGTTTATCAGTTCGGCATTGATTTTTAATATTGGTTATTGGATAAACCGATAACCATTATGACTAGTAATTTACTACTTTTACTTGTATATAAATATTATATATTATTCTCAATACCTTTATAGTTACTATCTTTGTCCTTTAATAGTGACTTTGAGTTCAAAATTTCACATTATAAAAAACATTAAAATCTAATGTAAGAATACTATTCCTCTTAATTTCTTTTTGTGTTAAGCTTGTATAGTTCTTTTCGTAATTGTTATTATTGTTTCTATTTTATGAGCATTTGTAAAGTTTCATTATTGTGTTTTAATCAAATTTATTAGAAAAGTCATATACATTAAACCGAAAACCAAACTGTTAAAAAACCAAAATCGATAAATCAAAAACTGATAAAAATATCCTATAGATTTGGTTATTGATTTAACATATTTAAAATCCAAAAATCGATAATAATAAAATCGAACTGAAATAATCAATGCACATTTTATTAGGGGATTCTAACCACCTGGTTTGTGCGGATACATATTAATGGTATATATGAGCAACTTTCACATATAGCAAACACAAAAATTATATTTGTATGTTATAGCTATATATTGCATAATTGAGCTTCATAGCAAACATAAATATGTATACTTCGCTATGTATATACAAAAGAAAGCAATTGTATAATTTGTTTCTGTTTTGTTATACATATACAAAAGATCAATTGTATAATATGTGTTTGTATAAAGTTAGAAAGAGAGAAAGACAAAAGATAACTGGACAAGAAAATATATTATAAGTGCATCGGACGAAGATAGATATATTTGCATGTGTATATACAATTTTCTCTCACTTTATAAAAACAGAAACACAATTTATACATTTCTGTTTGTATAAGAGATAAAGGCGAGGGAAAGTGATGAGCGAGATCTGGAAGAGGGGAGATAGGAGAGAGGTGAACGAAAATATATGTATATATACAATTTTATCTCGCTTTATACAAATACAAACACATTTTATATATTTGTGTTTGTCTAAAAGCGAAAAAGGCGAGAGAGACTGCCAGCGAGAACGAGAGTGGCAAGCGATATTCACAAGAAGAGTGGAGAAATAACAACAATTTACTATGAGATACAATTATATCAAACTATATTTTAAATTTTATTTAAATTAATAATTTGTTATTATATACCATTTTCTCATTTTATTAATGCCAAAGCGTGTGCAAGGTGGGGTGGGTTTGAAAGAACCCAGATCATTTGTGTTTTTGAATTCTCATTTATGTGTCTAATTTCTTGAGTCCCAATAAAGAGAAACTGATTAATAAACATTTGTATTATTTGAGTCTAAATCTAATTATTATGTCAAATGTGATTTGAGTAGTCAAAAAAAGGATAAGTAATTAACAGAATTTCATTATGTTCTTTTTTTTTTAGTTTATAAAAGGACCACATACATTTTGATTTTATTCAAGGACAAAAGACCAAAATGCATACTTAAAAGGAACAATTTCAGTTAAAACTTTGTGCAACTAAAGTCACTAGGATAATTTATTTGTAGTTGAATTTTTATACCGTTATTAATATTATACGAGGCTAAAAACATAATATTGTATTTTAGTTAGTTAACAAAACGAAGAGGAGAAAATCTAAGTTGGGCGGGTCTAAGTGGAACAGTACAGAACGAATTGAAAATTTAAAAAATTGATACGTGGTGAGGCAGGTTACACTTTTTTGCTGATTAAGCTCAATCCACTCCGCTCTTGGCTCTTGTGAACGAGTACGACTACTCACTTAATTTGAACTTCGAGAAAATTGACAAATAATTAGTCATTAATGCCTGCTAGACTATATGTTTTAGCGTACATAATAAGATTATTTACAATAAATATCAATTAGAAAAAACAAACTTCAACAAATAAAATATGAAAAAATATAAATATTTTATCAACTTTTATGTGATCATAAAAAAAAGACACCATCTACTTTTGTTAATTGTTTTAGTAAGTCCTATTTCCTGTATTTATCCTATGTTTAATAATGCAAATCATGTTTTGGGATTATTCTCCTGCGTGGAACGATAAAGCCAATTAATTACACATTAGGGTTACTCCCTCTAACTTAATATAAACAAATTATTGACGTTATTTTATATTGAAAGTTGCAAGTTTTTTTAAATATAAACACCTGTTAGTATTTAACATGGGTTTCGTGATAAAAATTGTCTTCCCTTTTCTTTGACTAGCTATTTGGAGCGTTTGCTTATACAAAATATAAGATATGTTGAAATAAAGTATTTAATAAATGAAGGCGTGTGAATAAGGCTCTATATAAAAAGTAAAAATAAGAAAAAAGGTACTATTAGACACCCTTAGTGGTAAAAATAAAAATAAAAAGTATATTTAAATCAATAAAATTAATAATTTAAGATATTAAAAGTTATGGGAAAAAATGTACAATAAAAAATATATTTACTTAAATTTTCAAAATTCGACACAAATTAAGACAAAGAAAATAAATATTTTTTGGCTAAGAATTTATTTATATATTCATGTTTAAAACATGGCAGGGAATATGAGAGTGTGATCACTCTATAAATAAAAGGATTCATTTATGTACATGAGTCACAAAAAAAGCAATACATAAATAAAATCAGTAGCTTAAACAAAATGAAATGTTTGTTATTGTTATGTTTGTGTTTGTTTCCCATTGCGGTGTTTTCATCAACTTTCACTTCCCAAAATCTCATCGACCTATCAAGTGACGCTACTCCAATACTTGACGTAACTGGTAAAGAAGTTGATCCTCATTTGAGTTATATTATTACTTCCAAATTTTGGGGTGCTGGAGGTGGAGATGTGTACTTAGGTGAGTCCCCAAATTCAGATGCCCCTTGTCCAAATGGTGTGTTTCGTTACAATTCTGATATTGGACCTAGCGGTACACCAGTTAGATTTGTTCCTTTATCTATGCAGTATGGACCAAGTATATATCAAGATAAAGTACTCAACATACAATTCGATATTTCGACAACGAAATTATGTGTTAATTATACAATTTGGAAAGTGGGAGATTACGATGAATCTGTTGGAGCGATGTTGTTGGAGACAGGAGGAACCATAGGTGAAGTAGATAGCGGTTGGTTCATGATTGTTAAATCATCACTTGTTGGTTACAACTTATTGTATTGCCCATCAACTCCTTTTATTTGTCCACTTTGTCCTCCTCATCAGTTTTGTGCAAAAGTGGGTGTAATTCCTCAACATGGAAAAAGGCGTTTAGCTCTTGTCAAAGACCATCATCCTCTTGATGTCCAATTCAAGCAAGTCTAGTAACAAATAATGCTTGCAGCTAGACTATATGTTATGTTGTAATGTAAAATAAATACCTGTTAAGGTATATCTAGCATGGCTTTCTTAATAAATTGTCTCCTTTACTATCTCCAGCCCTTTGCTTATACCTAATAATGAAATAATATCACATATGAGAAGCGGGGCAGGTTTAGGCACATATGGGCGTAGGGTGGTGTGGATCAAAACAAAAATTTCTAAATAAGATTAAAATGGGTGATACTATTATTAAGGATAAGTAGGTACTTAATCTTCGGGGATTAAAAGAGCGGCATAATACATAAAGATGACCCTTAACTTGATTTTAGCGGATATCTATGCTCTTCAATTTTTATTTTGCACAAGTAGACACTTAAACTTGTATAAAATTGAATAAGTACACACACGTGTAAGCCTGACAGCGCAACCGGTACTTACCGATTCCGGTCTGGTACCGGTTAGTACCGTTAAGGACCGTTAATTTCCGGTTCCGGTATAGGGACCAGGACGGAAATCGGTAAATATCGGAATTTACCGGTTCCGGTAATTACCTGTCCGGTCCGGTTAATTTTTTTTTAAAAAAAATATATCTGTTACTAGCCGTTGGGTAACGGCTAGTAGGCCCCCCCAACGGCTAGTAGGCCCCCCCAACGGCTATTTGAGTAGAATTTCATCCAATAGGAGCCCTACCCCACCCCTAACTTTTTTAATACCCTAAAGAAATTTGGGTCGTGAACCACTACCGACCAAATTTCAAGATGACGTAGATGAAGTAATGCAGGATTATAGTGACGACGGGATTGAAGCAATGGAAGATCTTTCTATTCAACCTATTCCCGAACATGTTACTAAAGAAATGTTGAATGATTTACGAAGGTATTTATATGGTGGCACCAACTATTAGTAAAAGTATGATAATTCGAGATTTAATTAAACTAATATTTTTGTAAATGTAATTGCAATATCAAATATATATTAATAAAAATATAGGTTATTCGCCTTAATTTTTTTTTTTTAATATTGTTGTATTAAATTTAATTTTTAATATAGTCAATTTTAAATTTTATAACTTTAAAGTTTAAATTCAAAAATTTCAAACTTTAAGAGTTTGTAATTTAAATTTTATAACTTTAAAAATTTGAATTTAAAATTTTCAAACTTTAAAAGTTTGAATTTAAAGTTTGAAAATTTAAATTTGAAACTTTAAAATTTTGAAAATTTTAAATTAAAACTTTAAAGTTTGAATTTAAAATTTTCAAAATTTAAGAGTTTGAAATTTAAATTTTATAACTTTAAAGTTTGAAATTTAAATTTTTAATTGCTTAATTATTATAATAAAAATTAGATTCAATTAAAAGAATTAATTTTTTTTAAATACCAGTTCATGTATCTAATTTTATTAACATATATTTGAGATATATAAATAATTTTATTTTATTTTTGTATTTGGTAGAAAAAATATGTATCTAGGTTTATTTGATTTTAAATATGATATGAAATTATCAATTAATAATGTAAAAATGTAATTAACTTTAATTATAAAAAGAATTAGTAAATATATGACAAGAATGTTTGTGTAATTATATAATCTCCTTAGTAAAATGATAAGTCTATTACATTGCCCTTTAAATATAATAAAATTTAATGTTTTTGATAAATAACTATATTCAATAAGTAATACAACCGTGGTGTGATTACAAAGCATTGTTACAGAGAGGCTAAAGTTGCTGCTGATAGTATTAGGACATGCAATGACTTTAACACCTTACCTTAGCACTACATAAAAAAATTGCAATTAGAGCTACATAACACGTTGGGGCTAAATGTGAAATTTTTCGTAGCTAAATAATTTAGTCATAAAATATTTTTCATGATATTTGTGGCAACACGTAACATTATTAATAGTTAGCTATAAATTTTACGTGGTCCGTAGCTAAGGACTAATATTTTTATTTACAAAATAAATTGTGTTGTAGCTATGATTGTGGTCTGTAGCTTAGGATAACGCGTCTCTTTTGTCTTTCTCTTTTTCTCATTTTATACAAATTCAAACACTCTTGATATATACATGTACGGGTGTGCACTATTTGAATTAAACTGAATAATCAAATCAAATCAAATCAAATTTTTATTTGAATTGATTTTTTGTTTTTTAGGTTGATTTTGAATTAATAAATTTTTTATTTGGTTTTTTAAATTAATTTCGGATTAAAAAAAAAACTGACAATGGAAAGAACTGAATTTTTTTTGTGTGTGTTAAAATGACCTTATGGGTATTACAAATTTTCATTGATTTGAGGATTAAAACCTCACTTTTACATCAATAGGAGACTATTATACAGGTGAAAATAGAAATAAATCAATAATACAAAGATCGAATCCAGTCAACGAATTGTGCCGAAAATAATGTTATCAGATTATTGATATTCAGTTATTGGGTTAACATGTTTCTAACAAAAAATTTAAAAAATATTAGGTCATCGATTCGGTCTCGGTATTTAGTATTGGATTATTGAATAAACTGATTACCAATTAAAATGATAGTAATTTATTACTTTATCCTTCATAAATTTTAAATATCAGTACTCTACACTATAGTCTTCACACATGTAATTGTGGCCTTCATACTATATCTGTTCTTATTGATGCAATTTTCTCATTATGTTTCGTGTTTCACTATATCAAAGTATTTACAATTGATTTGCTTGTTTCATTGTATCGCGTCAAATTATTAAAAAAGTGAAAATTAAGTTATATATTTATTTTATACACATTCTTATAGAGTAAATTGAAAATCTATATAAATATATTTGATTTAATAATTTAAAATTAAAAAATAAAATTAATAATATATAAAACTGAATCGAATTGACTTCTATTTATTATTTTGCTTTTGTGCTCTAATTTTAGTGGATGAATTTTTTTTTTGCAAATAAGTGTTTGTAAATTAAACAAATGACCCAATCAGAAAAAATTGGACAACTGCACATGCAAAAATATAAGAGAATCTCTTTTTGATATTGAATTATTGTACCAAGACGAAGGACGATTCTATACATTGAAACTTCTCTCTCTTTGATATGGAATTATTGTACCATGACGAAGGACAATTCTATATATTGAAACTTCATCTAAAGGTACATTTGGCTATACGATATGATATCATGATGTAAAATTATGAGATACCGTTAAAGTTTTGTTTGGATATGCGATATAAAATTTTAGTGTGGTATATTTTCTTATAAACATAAAAATCTCATAAGTCTATAACTATTAAATAGCCTCAATTATTTATTCAATATTTTCAAATAAATAAAAAATTATAAAATCATATAATATATTATTACAAATTTATTTGTTCTCCACTTAAGTAATTGTTTCATTAACATATTTGAGTAAAAATGAAACATCTTTCACATGCTCTTCAAGATTTTATTACTTAACAATCGCGAAGTGTGAGTTCAAATGATTATATGTTGATGAGAATAATAAATTTTATGTCGGTGAGAATAATAGATTTTAAGAGTAATGATGTGATTATAAATTTTATCTACTAGTAGATATAAATGTGGGGTTTATTTTAACAAAATATAAATTCGTGGATCAATTTTATATTAAAATAACTCAAATCATGATATGTATTTCCATACGATTCCATATTATGATTTTTGGAAAATATGAAATCATGAGATGAAACTAACGTAAAATCGCATGTTTAAATACCGATTCCATTACACGATGCTATATCAGATTGTTGATAAGTAAGCAAATTTGCACCTTATAAGACTCAAAAACACATGAGCCTTACCAGGCTCATATATTTTTAAATCTTACTTTTAAAACCTTATATTTAACACCATTAGAGAAATTAACAAAATATTATCCTTTTGGTATCAAAATATATTGAGTTGTCCTTTTGAAAATTTTAAAAAAAATTGTTGCCCTTTTGGTTCGAGATTCAAATATGATAGTGATCACTCTAGTGGGTACTATTTGCTAAATTTGGAAAGAGGCATTTGGCTCTCGTGAACGAGTACGACTGCTCACTTAGGGTGTGTTTGGTCTAAAGGAAAATGTTTTCCTGAAAAACAAGTAAATTTTTTACTTATTTTTTTTTATATTTGATTGTTGAGTAAAATTATATTTCGAAAAATATTTTTTAGGGTTTGATTTATAAGTGAAAGTATTTTTAAGAAAAATATATTTTAATTTTACTAAAGAGTAGAAAATAATTTTTGAATTGAAATAGAAAATATATTCTTAAGAATAAAGGTAATCATGAACCATGCATATGTGTTGGAGTTCGAAATTCAATCTTATATTTTTGAAGTGTTTTTTTTGATTTTTTTATTAAAAAAAAAGGACATGAACAAATTATTAGTATTAAGTTGAATGCTAAACCAGCACGACCTACAAAAATCATAATATGTAAATAAATATTTATAATTTGATGAACAAAAATGGCGACTAAGTTTGTGAATGAACAATTGAAAGAATATTTGCTTGTCAAGTTTGAGCGCAAACTATAATATTTTGTAATCATTAGTAGATAAATGTGTCTAGTTATATGCTTTGTATGAGCTCCTTTAGAATACTTAATGTTAATTATATATAAAAAAAAATTAAAACGATACAAAAATATTAAAGGATAGCGTAGATTTTTTTGGAAAATGTTTAGGGTTTATTGAAGGAAGGTAATTTTTTAAATTTGTTGAAAATAAGTTAATTTAAAGAATATTTTTCAAAACATTCAAGTTCACTATACATAAAAAAAAAACAAAAGACAATTTCAAGAAAAATATTTTCCTTAGTAGCAAATAAACCCGTAATGTCAACTTATTTTCTGATTGAGAATATTTGCATAATTTATATCCACCGTTGAAGATAAATGATGGCCATGTTTTTTCCATTTTATCATGTAATTGTAATGTAGTTAATGTCCAAAAATGAATATTAATGTCCTGACAGGGACCACATAAAATGAGACAATCCCATTACTAAAACATGCCAAACAAATACGAATATACGATGGCATATTTTAGTTGGCAAGCACTTCAATTTCTATGCAGCTCTTGGTATTTATTGCGTAAGATTTTTCAATTTTCTCCAATGCTTTCTCATATTCGTTATATTAAAAATTTTGGAAAATATTTGTTAAAGAAAATAAGTTTCTTAAAAGCAGAGGACAAAGGGAATAGTTATTTTGATATTAATACTATAAATTGTAGGAGTGTGCAAAAATCGAACCAGCCGATAAACTGAATTGATAAAAGTGTTATTGGGTTAACGATTTTTCAATAGTTTTATAAAGAAAATTTATTGGGTTATCAGTTCGGCATTTATCCAATAACCAATTATGACTAGTAATTTACTACTTTTACTTGTATATAAATATTATATATTATTCTCAATACCTTAATAGTGACTTTGAGTTTAGAATTTCACATTATAAAAAACGTTAAAATTTAAAGTAAGAATATTATTCCTCTTAAATTTTTTTTGTGTTATGCTTGCATAGTTCTTTTCATATTTCCTATTATTGTTTCTATTTTATGAGCATTTGTAAAGTTTCACTATTGTATTTTCGCATCAAATTTATCAGAAAAGTCATATACGTTAAACCAAAAACCGAATTGTTAAGCACCAAAATCGATAAATCAAAAGCTGATAAAAATATCCTATAGATTTGATTATTGGTTTAACATATTTAAAATCCAAAAATCGATAATACATAAAATCGAACTGAACCAATCGATGCATACTTTATTAGGGTATTTTAACCACCTGGTTTGTGCGGATACATATCAATGATATATATGAACAAATTTCACATATAGCAAATGCAAAAATTATATTTGTATGTTATAGCTATAGATTGCATAATTTTGCTTCATAACAAACATAAATATGTATACTTCGCTATCTATATACAAAAGAAAACAATTGTATCATTTGTTTCTGTTTTGGTATACATATACAAAAGATCAATTGTATAATATGTATTTGTATAAAGCTAGAAAGAGAGAAAGACAAAAGATAACTAGACAAGAAAATATTTGTATTGTATAATTATAAGTGTATAGGACGAAGATATATGTATTTGCATGTGTATATACAATTTTCTCTTACTTTATGCAAACAGAAACACAATTTATACAATTCTGTTTGTATAAGAGACAGAGGCGATGGAGAGTGGTGAGTGAGATCTGGGAGAAAGGAGATAGGAGAGGAGAGAGGTGAACGAAAATATATGTATACATACAATTTTCTCTCGCTTTACACAAATACAAACACATTTTATATATTTGTGTTTGTCTAAAAGCGAAAGGGGCGAGAGAGGGAGAACGAGTTTATCCTATGTTTAATAATGCAAATCATGTTTTGGGATTATTCTCCTGCGTGGAACGATAAAACCAATTACACATTAGGGTTACTCCCTCTAACTTAATATAACCAAATTATTGACGTTATTTTATATCGAAAGTTGCAAGTTTTTAAATATAAACACCTGTTTAGTGCGTGCATATATTTAACATGGGTTTCGTAATAAAAAATGTCATTCCTTTTCCTTGACTAGCTATTTGGAACGTTTGTTTATACAAAATATAAGATATGTTGAAATAAAGTATTTAATAAATGAAGGCGTGTAAATAAGGCTCTATATAAAAAGTAAAAATAAGAAAAAAGGTACGTGTTAGACACCCTTAGTGGTAAAAATAAAAATAAAAAGTATATTTAAATCAAAAAGATTAATAATTAAAGATATTAAAAGTTATGGGAAAAAATTTACATTAAAAAATATATTTATTTAAATTTTCAAAATTCGAGAATCGCAGCACAAAATAAGACAAAGAAAATAAATATTTTTTGGCTAAGAATTTACTATATATTCATGTTTAAAACATGGCAGGGAATATGAGAGTGTGATCACTCTATAAATAGAAGGATTCATTTATGTAGAGGAGTCACAAAAAAAGCAATGCATAAATAAAATCAGTAGCTAAACAAATGAAGTGTTTGTTATTGTTTGTTATGTTTTGTTTCCCATTGCGGTGTTTTCATCACTTTCACTTCCCAAAATCTTCCCAATCATCGACCTATCAAGTGACGCTACTACTCCAGTACTTGACATAACTGGTAAAGAAGTTGATTCTCGTTTGAGTTATATTATTACTTCCACATTTTGGGGTGCTGGAGGTGGAGATGTTTACCTAGGTGAGTCCCCAAATTCAGATGCCCCTTGTCCAATGGTGTGTTTGTCGTTACAATAATGATATTGACCTAGCGGTACACCAGTTTAGATTTGTTCCTTTATCTATGAGTATAGGACCAAGTATATATCAAGATAAAGTAGTCAACATACAATTCGATATTTCAACAACGAAATTATGTGGTTAATTATACAATTTGGAAAGTGGGAGATTACGATGAATCTGTAGGAGCGATGTTTGTTGGAGACAGGAGGAACCATAGGTGAAGTAGATAGCGGTTGGTTCATGATTGTTAAATCATCACTTGTTGGTTACAACTTATTGTATTTGCCCATCAACTCCTTTTATTTGTCCACTTTGTCCTCCTCATCAGTTCTGTGCAAAGTGGGTGTAATTCCTCAACATGGAAAAAGGCGTTTAGCTCTTGTTCAAAGACCATCTTCCTCTTGATGTCCAATTCAAGCAAGTCTAGTAACAATATGCTTGCAGCTAGACTATATGTTATGTTGTAATGTAAAATAAATACCTGTTAAGGTATATCTAGCATGGCTATCTTAATAAACTGTCTCCTTTACTATCTCGAGACCTTTGCTTATACCTAATAATGAAATAATATTACATAGGAGGAGCAGGGAAGGTTTAGGCATATATGGGCGTAAGGTGGAGTGGATCAAAACAATAATTTCTAAATAGGATTAAAATGGGTGATATTATTGTTAAGGATAAGTAGGTACTTAATCTTCAGGGATTAAAAGAGCGGCTATATGACCCTTAACTTGACTTTAGCGGATAATTATGCTCTTCAATTTTTGTTTTGCACAAGTAGACACTTAAACTAGTATAAAATTGAATAAGTATACACACGTGTCATACATGTCATAATACATGTAGGGAGCCATGTAGGACACAAAATAGCCATGTAGAGTGCCATGTAGGATTAATGTGTCTGTTTGTTTAATTTTATACAAATTTAAGTATATACATATGCACACTCAAAATTACGAATCATAGTTATTAGTTGGCGCTAAGTTAAAATTCGTATTTATGTATTCCTCCAAATGAACAGTTGACAACTTGTCGTTAGATTTTTTTTTTTAGGACCATATACATTCTGTTATTTTATTCAAGGACAAAAAGATCAACATTCCATACTTAAAAGAACAATTTTAGTTAAAAGTTTGTGCAAATAAGTCACAAGGATAATTTAGTAGTAATTGAATTTGTATATAGATGATAAAATCATACGAGGCTAATAATATAAGCATTGTATTTTAGTTAAGTTAACAAAATGAAGAGAAAAATACTAAGTGAAGGCAGAGTAGGAATTGATGCGGACGAATATGAAAATTTTAAAAATTGTCAATTAGAGTGGGGTGGTGCAGATTAAATATTTTTACAAGTTAAGCTCAATCCGTTCCCCTTTATCCTACTCGGCTCAGCCATTGACATCCTGTCCCCTTTATTTTCTCAAAAAACGAATTTTATCACGACCTAACAATTCTTCTGAATTTTGATTTCGAAGAGTCGTCACCTAACAAATTAAGGCGCGTTAGGTCACCTATCTAACCTAATTAAGCCTACCTAAGGTCAACGAACCAGAGAAACGGGTAAAGGTTCAAATTGCCTCGAGGGAAAGGTGTTAGGCATCCCTCAAGATCAACAAATGTGGGTCCCAATCATGTCTCATTATGTGGGGGTTACAAGTAACAAATAAGATCACTTCATTGTTTATTTAATATTGACATGGTAGCTAGGTGAAAAATATTAAACAATTAAAGCTATTTTTATTATTAATATACAAGACTATGTCATAATAACAACAAAGATTAAGCAATTTTCTTATATTATTATTTTGATTAATTAAAAATATGCGAGACTAGGTGACCAAAAAATTAAGCAAGTAGATTAATTTTATCATTTTAATTAATTAGTTAAACATGCAAGACTTGCTGATGACAAAAAATAAAACACTAGATATAAATTTAGAGATAAGCAAGAGGATAGAAAATAGACAAATAAATAAGCAAACAATTTAATTTTATTTAAGCTACCCTAATTTTATCAAACAATTACGATTTCTTCAATTATTTATTATTTAAGCATGGGAATTGCGTGATAAATAAATATTGAACAAATATTAAGTAATTCATAAAGAGATAAATAAGAAACCAGAATATGCACAAATAGATATAGAAGATCAGTTCGATTATGCTACACCAAACAAGCATAAGATGTGCGAAAATAAAGTTTTGAAAATTGAGTAAGTTTTGAATAGAATTTTTATTTTTAAAAATGTTTGTTTCTTTCATAGGAATGATGCCACGATAATATTAATCGCGCTCCTCCACCATATAAACAATTTTAATTTGAGGTCACCATTAAAAAAATTAATAATCGTTTATTTTTCGAAGATGATTTAAAAGATTTAGTTTACATATAAGCACATAAAATATTTACATATCACATGATACCTTTTGAAAATGTTGTTAGGTAGTACTCTCGAGGACGCATCAGCTTAATTTAAAAGTTGAAACTAGATCTCGTAATTCCTTTGACTTTCCTGCTAACTATAGGTTAGGCGATAGTGCTTATTGTATAGTTTTAAAAGCATGTCATGTCCAACCCAAAGTTTAGAAAAAGGATTGAACAATAACTTTAACAAAACCAAATGATCATGTCATAAAATTTTATTTAAAAGCTAACAAAACATTAATGCAGACAATAACTTAGTAATGAAGTTATAGGAAATTGTTAATGCAAAAAACTTATTTCAAGTTGCAGGCAGTTAATAAGATGCATTAATGAGCAAGATTTAATTAGTAGCAGATGCAAGAATATGATTAATAAGTGGTAGAAAATTAATTATTTAACAAATATTTAATTAGTAATGGAGAAAGAATAATATGAAAGACGGTACCTATTTCAGTTTACCAAATTATTGTTTCTTAAACATGCCAGATATTATAATGGACTAAAAATAATGTCCAACCAATTTAAGACGTTGAAAGATATCTAATTATAGACATGAATTCTAATCAATAAGCAATGTTGAAAAGTTTCTAAGTTATTAATGTTATTAAAACTTGATTAACTAACTAAATTGCTTAAGTTATTAGAACAATGTTGATTTATTTAAACTAATTAATTAATATTATTTTATTAGTTACATTCTATAAGCATGATTTCTAAGTGTAACTATACTAAAAAAATCATTGATCCTATAGGCATACTTTCTAACATCAAATAAGTTATTGCAAACAGATTATTAATCATAAGCATTTATAATATAATTCCACATATAACAAAGTTGATTCTAATGTACATATGTCAAGGAACAAACAGTGTAAAGCTGACCTAATTACAGAAACACTTGTTTTTATAAGTTGATTAAAACTCCGAATAGATTTTTAATAAGGTTGAACAATTAACGACTTTTTAGTCTTGAAAAAATTATGGTGTGACAACACAAATAGATGCGCTAAAAGTAACACGTAGCATGTAAATCTCCCTCCCCTTAAGTGATCCCTCAAATATTTTGTTTATGAGAGTGTTTTAGAGTTAGCATAATACGAAATATTACAAGTCTAAGAAATAAATACAATATTAACATGAACTTCAATAATAAACTTGTCTGGAAATTTCTTCTAAGCAATTCTTCAACATCTTGAACCTTCAAGTTCAAAACCCCGTTAAAGTGAAATGAGAGTACGAGCAAGTAATAACACATAAAGGATGATAGCAAGAATAACACTTATCACATGGTACATATATAAAGCTAATGATGCAAAATTAAACTAATAGAAGGAACTAATCGATTATGCAAAATTATATGTCAGCAATGAAGGATTTTAGTAAGGTTTTCAATTCACGACAGCAATACAACAAGAAAGAATGATCCAGAGCCTAACTAGAGTTGTTATTTTTTTTCAAGAATAGAGAGCAATATATAAAGTATTTTAGAGTATGAACAAGGTGGGAGAAGAGAGTTTAGAGTAATGAGAGAACTTGTATTAAAAAGTGAGTCATAGAGTTAAGAAGATGGACCTATTTATATAGCAAAGCGGGGGAGAACACATAAGGAAAGGAATAAGGAAAGGAATAAATTAAGAATGAATTAGGAATACAATATTCTTTTACCTTAAATAAAGAATAGCCAAAATAATATGTTTTGTCATATATAAAAAAGTAAGCAATCAGTCAATTTTCAAGTAAGAAAAAAAGAATTAATATTATTTTTCTTATTTTAAAAAAGAGCCAAATTAGATTTTTAAAATATTTTGTTATCAATTATAAACAAATAAGAATATGGGAAGAAGACTTAATTAGATTTAATTTGGACCATTAATCTAGATGGAGGTTTATGATTAGATAGGATCTACTTAAAGAATAAAGGGTTGAGATTAAAAGATTGAATTTTAAAATCAAATTGGATTTAAGATTGGAATGGCCAAAATTGAAATGAAGGTGACTAGAATTTGAATGACAGAGTGACTATGATTGAAATAAAATTGAAATTGAATAGGCTAGAGTTGAACGGAACTAGAATAAATGGGCTACAATTTAAATGGTTTTGAGGAAAATTAACAAATTTGCTATCCAATTAAAATACTACAAAATATTATAAAATTTTTATATAATTAAAATTACTTAAATTTTAAAATATTTGAATAAATAATTATATCAAAATTTATTAACAATTTTAAAATATTTACAATAACTTTGTAAAGTAAACATACTAAAATATATATTTTTTTCTGCAAAATCGACTAAAATTTAAAACATGAAATAAATTTTAAAATACATAATTAATCAAATAGCATAGTATTTCTACAAAATGATTAAAAGTCGATGAAAATTGAATGTCTACGCATCCCTAAGCATTCATGTTTAAAACATGACAAGGAATATAAAAGTAATCACGCTGGTGGAAGTAATTGCCAATATGTTTCAGCTACACAACAAGCTTGTTTGGAAAAAAATATTAATATAGGACAAATAAATTTATATCTCATACAAATAAATTATGACAAATGAGAATATTTTATTAATGATCAAAGAAGAAAGAGTGTTCATCTACTTTTTACTAATTGCCTTAGTAAGTCCCGTTTCTTGTCTTTTATCCTATCAATTAATCTTTATCCTATCAATTAACGCAAATCATGTTTTGTGTATATTTTCTTGCGTTAAGTATTTTGCCGTTAAAACTTTATTTATAGCACATAAAAATCATATTTTATGATTATTCTCCTACGTGGAACAAATAAAGCAAATTACATATTAGCGGTTACAAGGATGATTTAGTAGTAGTTGAATTTGAAAACATTAAATCATACAAGGCTAATAACATAAGCATTGTGTTTTAGTTAGTTAACAAAATGAAGAGAGAAACATCTTAAGTGGAGGCAGAGTAGAGATTTATGCGAGACGAATTTGAAAATTGTAAAAATTATCAATCAGAGTAATATGATGCAGATTAAATATTTTTACAAATTAAACTTAATCTGTTCCCCTTAATCCTACTCGGCTACTTCCATGGACATCAATAAACATTCATGTTTAAAACATGACAAGGAATATAAAAGTAATCATTCTAGTGGGACTATTTGCCAATATGTTTTAGCGCATACAACAAGATTGTTTGAAAAAAAATTAATATAAGAAAAAATAAACTTTAATTATACAAATAAAATATGACAAATAAGAATATTTTATTAATAATCAAAAGAAAGAGTCGTCATCTACTTTGTTAATTGCTCTAGTAAGTCCCATTTCTTGTCTTTATCCTATCAATTAACGCAAATCATGTTTTGTGTATTTTCTTGTGTTAAATATTTTATCGTTAAAACTTTATCGATAGCACATAAAAATCATGTATTTATGACTATTCTCCTATGTGGAACAAATTAAACAAATTATATATTAGCGGTTACTCCCCTAACCCAATATATAAATGAATTATTGAAATTCTTTTATATGAAAGTTACAAGTCTAAAATATTTTCTAAGGATGTCATATCTTAACAATTCATTTGTATTGTATTAGAGGGAGTACCAAATAGCTTTTAGTAAATAAGTGGATCCATACAGATAAATATCGATAGTATCGCTAAATATAGTATAACTTATATAAATATTATAGCATAAGAATCTAAATTACATTCTATCTCGATTCTTTTTTAATTCATGAAAATTCATCAAAATTAATGTTATTCGGATACACAGCAAACAAATATGATACATAAAATTAGACACAATAAAATAAATTCAGTTACATTTTTAAATGAAAGAGAATGTATAATTGATTATGAGTTATCCAAATTATGATAATTTAGTATATTTGAGTCTCTCCCAAATTTTAAAGATCCATTCCAATTAAAATTTAAATTTTCTTCTATTAGTTATCTTCCAAATCCACCCATATTTAATTTAAATTCAAATTTCTTCTCTCATTTTTATTCCAAGTTCGTTTAGCTCCAAATAATTCAAATATTCTTCTTTCAATCATATTCATATCGTAATATATTAAAAAAGTCAAAAACAGTAGCTGATACATGATAAATACAATCAAGAATCTGAAAAAATAAGGTGAGTTATGAACTATACATAAGTGATGGGCTTCAAATCTTCTCCCAATTCATCGAAAATTCTTTCAATATTGATTCAAAATTACCAAAAAAATTGAAAGATACATCATGAATATTTGATTTTACCGAGACAGTGAATAATTTGAAAGAAAAAAAAGATCTGACATTCAAGAATCTGGAAAAAAAAATATGATCCTCGATTTGCAATGTATAAAATATAAACTCAATTTTTTTTATAAAAAAAATATAACTACAAATGAATAGATAAATCCTAAAAGATATCAAATAGATAATGATTGATACCTTCTATAATAAAACATATATTACATCAATGCAAATAAAGAGTCTTTAATATTGAAGATTAAATTATACTCAATTGAGCATTCTCTTAAAATGGTTAACTTAAATGAGTTAATATTAAACTCAATAAAATTATCTTGAGATAAACCTTTAAAATTATGGACAATTATCTATAATTATGCTCATTTTTGACACCCCTACAATATCCTTTCTATCTAGGATTGTAAGTTTATGCCAGTAACCCCAATTAGGCTAAGTTGAAATTGAAAATTAAATTATACCAATGTATATAACGAATTTTTGAAATTGAAGATTAAATTAGTCTCAATTGAGGATTCTCTATCTAGGGTTGTATGTTTATGCCAGTAACCCTAATTACGCTGAGTTGAAATGGAAACACATATTATATCAATGCAATAGTAAGTCTTTGAAATTGAAGATTAAATTAGACTCAATTGAGAATTCTCTTAAAATGAGTTAGAACTTAAATGAGTTATTATTAAACCCAGAAAATTATCTTGAGCTAAACCCTTAAAATTTTAGACAATTATCTATAATTTTGCTCATTTTTAACACCTTTACAATATCCCTTCTATCTAGGATTGTATGCTTATACCAGTAACCCTAATTAGGTTGAGTTGTATTGGTCTGGGCTTCTCTCTACATAAGACAAGTAAACTAGAGAATGGACACTCTAATCCTTCTTTATCATAGACTCTATTCTTTATTTTTATAGAATTAAATAGTGAATTTTTAAAATTTGGAGAACTAATATTCACACTCTCTATTTCACTTTTTAAATATTTATTATTATTTCTAATATTTTTAATTAACATATTATTTTACATATATTGTCATTAATTAAATATATAATATTCATAATTCTTTTTAAATGTAATTAGATATTTTATAAAATATATAATTTAATATATACTACTTTCATTCCGAATTAATAATATTTAAATTCTTTTATAATTTTCGTCAGTAATATAATTTTGATTCTATTATTAATTTTTAATCGAAGTTTCACAATCACGTTTTGCAATCATGGATGGATTGTCACGTTTTGAAGAAAGAACGTGTTACATGATATAATGACTACATATATTATATCGCACTACATGATCATCGAAAATGAACATAGACTTAAATATGTACTCATTCAAGATGTTGTAGGCTCCAACTTCAAAGACATTGATTGTTATAGATGAAAATCTCTAATTAAAGGACACAATAATATATTTTATTAATATATAAGATTAAATTAAAAAATACATTTATATATTATGTTAATAAAATAAGAGAGATAATTAAGCTCAATCATAAAGTATCTTATATAAGCAATTTTTTTATTAGCCGCCTCGACCACGTGAATGATGTGGATGTTTCTTGACAAATATTCGAAGTAAGAAATTGAATTAGTGGAACCATTTAAATAATTTTTTTATTTTATGTAATAATAATTTAAGAAGAACCATCCAAATTCCAATGGTCCTGTTGGAATCATTACAACAGGACCAATAAGTAAAACGTGCTAATGAAGTAGGATTGTTAAATGTTAACTAGTTAGATTATATTAATAGGAAAATACCCAAGTACCCCCTCAATCTATGTCCGAAATCTCAGAGACACACTTATACTATACTAAGGTCCTATTACCCCCTGAACTTATTTTATAAGTAATTTCCTACCCCTTTTTTTGCCTACGTGGCATTAGTTTGAAAAAAAAAAGTCAACCATCGTTGGGCCCACAAGATAGTGTCACGTAGGCCGAAAAGGGGTAAAAAATTATTAATAAAATAAGTTCAGGGGGTAATAGGACCTTAGTATAGTATAAGTGTGTCTCTGGGATTTCGGGCATAGGTTGAGGGGGTACTTGGGCATTATCCCTATATTAATTATTAGCTAAATTACACTTATTTTATATGAGCTTGAACTTTTTTATTAAACTTATATATGATTATTCGATAATAATTTTATGATTTATCTTTTTTGCTTTCAAAAAGTATTACTATTTGATGTTTTTGGGAAATCAAATAACATTAATCTGAGATATTAATTTTTTTAATAAATAAATAATAATTAATAAATAAATAAATAAATTTTAAGATATTAAAAAAAATATTCAAATTTTAACGTGTAAAAAGTTCAGTACTACTTTTTGCTTTACATATAGAATTTTAAAGTTCTCAATTTGAATATATCATTAGACATTTTTAAAATGAAAAAATAAAGGAGGAATGTATTATATTAGATAAAAATTCAATTTATCATATATACTTGATAGGAATAAATATTACACAAAACTATTCAGTTTGTTTTGGTGCTTTTTAAAAATCAACATATCAAAATAATGGGTTCAAATTGAAACTACACTTCTATTTTAATCGCAGCATTGAAAAAAACTTTTACTACTTCAAAAAAAAGTATTTATAACTTGTAGTGAATTTGAGAATCGGTCCATAGTTCATATCGAATATGAACAATTAATTTATTGTTTAGTTATCTAAGACATTCAGATTAAAAATGGTTTCAGTCTAGTCATGTTCCACTGTAGGTTATCCGACACAACATTTTTAAAGCATGTCAAATTTTATTAATTTGTATCTTCTTTTGTTGGTTTACTTCACACATCAAGGCACAATATAAGATTTTTAAAGTCTTTATGTCCTTACGAGGGCATACCAAATTTTAATTTTCTTTTCTAATTGTAGTACAACTCTTTAAGGTATTTTCTATTGTACCTTCATCATTTCAGTAGAAAAAATTTGATTGAATACTTAATTAAGATGTGTTAATCAATTTGTACTAACAAATACGTATAATATTAAATGCATAAAAAAAAAAAAGAAACAACAAATTTAAAAGGGAAAAGGGCCAGAAATACCCCTATAATATATGAAAAGGTTCAAAATTACCTCTGATCCACCTATTGGGTTAAAAATACCCCTCAATCCACCTATTTGGTCTATTTATACCCTTAAAACTAACAACTTTTTAAATATGTATGTATTATTATTATCACTTATTAGGTGTCAATTTCTTGTTGGATCAAGTAAAATTTTCTTCCCATCAGTGCAAAAACAGCACATACGAAATTGTATTGCACTGAAAATTGTACATTTGACTGAAAAAGTCTTGAATTTTTTTTAATAAGAACAAAAGAAAAATTTAATGAATATTCAAATTGACTTTAAATAGGTTGGATTCAATTTATCCAATAAGAAATTCACACCTAATAAGTGATAATAATAATATATACATATTTAAAAGATTGTTAGTTTTAAGGATAAAATAGACCAAAAAAGTGATTTGAGGGGTATTTTTAAGGAAAAATTGTATATAATAACAAACTAATAACCTAAAATAAATGGAGTAGCTAAGGTTTGATTTAATTGTGCTCCATAGCAAACATTTGCAAAAAATTGTCAGGCGCCTCTCTCCCAAATATCTCGCTCGCCACTCTCCTCCAATCTCTTGCTCGCTTCCTCACTTTTTATACAAATACAAGTGTATAAAATTGTTTCTAATTGTATAAAGCAGAGAAAATTGTATAAATACATACATTTTTGTTCCCCTCTCTCCCCCCTTCCAGATCTCGCTCGCCACTCTCCCAAATCTCACTCGCCACCCTCGCCTTTCTCACTTATACAAACAGAAGCGAAATGTATAAATTGCGTTTCTGTTTGTATAAAGCGTGAGAAAATTGTATATACACATGCAAATACATATATTTTCGTCCTATACACTTATAATTATAAAATAAAAATACTCCCCTGCCCAGTTTCTTTTTGCCTTTCTCTCTTTCTCGTTTTATACAATTTTTAAATTGTATCTAATTTCTCTCTTTCTTGTTTTATACAATTCGATTCAATTGTATATTCCTTGTCAAGCCTCTTTTGTCTTTCTCTCTTTTTCATTTTATACAAATTCAAATTGTATATAATCGTTCTATACACTTATAATAAATCAATTTATTTTATGCACTTCGTTTTTATACAGTTCTCTGCCCAAGTGTCTTTCTCTTTCTTGTTTTATATACTTCGTTTTATACAATTTGCTTCAACTGTATATGTATAGCGAATTATACAGCTTCTATGTTTGCTATGGAGCGCAATTATGCAAACTTTGTTATAGCATACAAATATGAATTTTTTATTTGCTATATGTGAAAGTTGTCCTATTTTTAACCCAATAGATGGATGAGGGATATTTTTGAACCTTTTCAAATAGTCTAAGGGTATTTTTTACCCTTTTCTGAATTTAAAAACACGTATTTTACAAAAAAAATCAATAACATAAGCATAAATTTAATGAGTGTAAAAAACACATCAGGATTTGTAATAGTAGAATGAAATGAAAAGGAAAAAATCAAGCCTACTAAATGCACAAGATCACCTTAATAAAGTTATTCCCCTCTAGTACCCGAGATTTAAAGGAATGGATCCCCTAAGAATAGAACGATGATCTATCACCGGTGTATTCACACAAAAAAAATGTGTCTGTGAGTCACTCAAGATGAACAAAGTACAGAAATATTTATTGATACAGAAGAAAAAGAAGAAGTTCAAAATTTTCGTTGTTTTAAAATGAGAGGAAACCCCTCTCTCTCTCTCTCTTCTCTCTCTCTCTCTCTCTCTCTCTCCTATATATATATATATATTATATATATATATATATATATATATATATATATATATATATAGTATTAAAAGGTGATGCTTTCGCTACTGTACAAGATAATACGAGACGCTTCATTCCGATTGTGAGATTTTTCGACGTGAATTTAGATTTAATTGAATTTCAACATAAATATTGCCCGAGTGAAAAGTATAATTAATTTACTTGGAAGAAGGACCACGTTAAAGAACATCATAAATGTTTAAAACATGGCAAGGAATTTGAGTCTCTATAAATAAAAGGGTTGTTTAGGATAGATGAATCACAACTCATCCATCATACACAAATCAAATTAAACATGATGATGACGACTAAGTGTTTATTTTTGTTATGTCTGTGTTTGGTTCCGTTTGTGGTGTTCTCATCAACTTTCACTTCCCAAAATCCCATTGACCTACCTAGTGCTACGCCTGTCCCGATACTAGACACGAACGGTAAAGAGCTTGACCCTCGTTCGAGTTATCGTATGGTTTACACTAACCGGGGTCCTTATGGTGGTGATATATACTTAGATTACTCCCCAGGTTCAACTGCCCCTTGTCCAGATGGTGTGTTCCGTTACGATCAGGTTGGACCTATGGGTACACCGGTGAGATTGATTACACCTAGTCATTTTGGACCAGGTGTGTATGAAGAGCAACAAATCAAAATCCAATTCGTTATTTCCAATGTGGAAAAGTGTGGTGACTACACAATTTGGAAAGTCGGACCTTACGATAGAGAAATACGAACTTCGTTTTTGGAGACGGGGCAAGAAGATAGCAAGTCATGTTTCAAGATTGTGAAATCGCCACGACTATTGGGTTACGAATTATTGACCTGCGATGGTGCATTAGTGGGAACTGTGGACCACCGTGTGGCTCTTTTGGCTAACTACTCACTTGATTTCGACTTTGAGAAAGTTGAGGACTAGTTAAAAATTTGATGCTACATGTTTTTTAAAATAAACTCCTGCTAAAGTGTTATATTTTGGCATGGTTTTTCAGTATAAATTATGTTTGCTCCTTGTCCTTTCACTAGCTATTTCAAGCCTTTGTGTGTACAAAAATAAATGTTGAAAAAGACTGTTTAATAATGTTAAGTGTGTGAACAATATCCTATATATATATATATTTATTTGGTGCGATATGGATTTAAATTGGAGGTATACATTTCTTATAGGATAAATATTTCTTCAAGCAAAGTCGGATTATTAAAATTTTATGTGCTTTCAGAACCTATTATCTAACAATATTATCAAGAGTATGTTTGAGTCGGATTTGGCTCCTTTCTGTTTCTTCCAAATTTTAGTTTAAATTTGAGACACATGTCATAGTTTAGAATTAATGGTTGATATTGAATTAATTGAAACAAACTCCTAATCATAGTTATTCACTTTCATATATTTACTTCTTAAATATTTTTTTAATTTAACAATTCTAGATTTACATTATATTTATCTTAAATTATTTAAAATAATTTCTTTTCTTAATTACTTGAGTAATTTTTTGTTGGTTTTTACTTTGCCATTTCTCAAATAATATCTGCCAAATTAAAAATTAAAAATTGTGATATGACATTTTCAATCCAAGCTATAACTATGCTTAGGACTTAATTTTACCTACTCAGATCTCAACCATTAATTCTAAACTATCACATGTGTCTTCAATTCAACCTAAAACTTGGGGAAAATGAAGAGAAGAGAAATGAAGATGAGCCAGATCCGTTTGAGTCAGTTTAACCCACAATAAACTTGGACAAGTCTAGGAATGGGTACACAATAGGATTGTTTCGTAATAAATTTTAACCAAAAATAAAAAAATTTAAAATATAAGAATATTTTATTAAATAGCATAGTACGATTTTGTTGCTCTGTTAAAGTTTTTTTATAAATTTTTCTGTAATCTAGAGTGGTTAGTGGTATATTTTTCAAATTAGAATTATGTAAAAAAAATTGTGATGTATTGATGGCTAGGAACGACAAACTATGATTTTGATAAAGGCAATATTTGATGTCTTGAAACTGCTATAATTATCCTATGAATTTACGATATGTAGTGTCTTTTAAAAAAAATATATTATACAATATATATAAACAACTATTTAAAATAAATTTGTCACCGGAAATCCTAACTGAAATTAAATTTATCTTGTAATATTCCTTCAATTTCAATGTATACCAGAATGATGCATGCATATTTTTCCTCATCTTGTGCGTGTGTTTTATCATATCTGTTTATGAAAGAGGAAATGCTAACAATTAAATCATATGTAAAAAAAAAAAAAAAAAAATTGTCCGTATACTAGCAAGAAAATTAACATACTACCATTCATAGAAAACAAAAAAAAAAATCTTTTTTTTCAAAAAAGAAAAAGAAGAAATTTTACCCCCAGCCCCCTCTCCACCAACCTACCCCTAATTTTTTTTCAAAAAAAAAAATTGTTTTTAAAAGAAAATATAAAATTTACCCCCTCACCAACGCACCCCCAACCCCCCTCCCCACCCACCCACCTTCCACCAATCTACCCTAAATTTTATTTTATTTTTCAAAAACAAAAAATCTGCGCCCCATCTTCCACCAGTAACTCCTAATTTTTTTGTTTTTCAAAAACAAAAAAAAATTATTTGATTTCTCACTTATATGGGCTGACTATGGCCTGAATAAGGATTTTGATTTTAACTCATTTTGTTCATATTTATATGAACTTAAATAAGTTGAAGACTATATTAATTCATTTAAGAAAATAAAAGAATTAATGATCCAATTAATTAAATATGGATAAAATGGTTTCATTTCACTTATATGGACTGAAATTATCACCCCTAAATTAGGCTGAAGTTGTTTTGGTCTGGGCTTCTCTTGACAGAACTGATTAAATCTTATTGGGCCTGGTAAGACTTAGAATAATGTCCATCAAGTGTTCTTTGAGTTTGTTCGAATGTTAAAGCCCAATCTCTGAAGCTTTTAATCCAAGTTAACTTCCAATGCCTTATTTTGCACTTTAATAACAAACAAACATTGGAAAACATGAATCAAAAAATGGAGTAATACTCATTTATAAACTCTATATGTACAGAATTTATTCTGAAAAATCAGATTAATTAGGTTAATATAAACTCAAACATAGATAAATATTCTCAATCGTTTACCTTTACTTGTATGTTATTATATATAAAAATGGGTTATCCTTAATATAATCTCTTAGTTTTTTGGATTATTTTATAAAATTTAATTGATATAAATATTATATTAAAATACTTTATATTAATGATTACGGGCTAAATTCAAAATTCATATGAGAGATGCTAAATAGCCAGAAAATTTTGCTCAAATATGGCTAGAATTTTGAAAAGACACTTATAACCTTTTTCCTTCAAAATAAAATTAAGGCTAACTATTGTCTAGTAAATTGCATAAAGCAATTATTATTTTGATAAGATTAAATTTTTGGATCCCACCTAAAAAAATAGGAAAATAAAATATTTAATAATTTTGTTTCTTCGTCAAATTCTTTTTCTTCTCATTTTTTTGTCATTTTACTTTTTTACCTTACCTTTTTTTAATTTTCCCGACTCTTTTTTTAAAAAAAAAATAAAATAAAATGTGGAGTAAATTAAAAAAAAAAAACTGACAAGAAGAAATATCTTTATGTCTCCAATAAAGTAATTCTATAAGATAACAGAAAAAACACTATTTTTGAGATTTAATTTCACATTTTTTATATAAATAATTAGTATATTAAAAAAAGTTATATCATAATTCAATTTTAAATACACTATTCATATTTTTAAATAAAATATTTAGGCTTAATGTACTGTGAAAATTCTAAACTTACACCTTCAATGTAATTATCTATAACTAAATATGTTAAAGTAAATTATTCAAAGATAAACTAAAATTATTAAAAAATAAAAATAAAAAAGAAACAAAAAAAAAACAGTTTTTGTGAAGTTATTCTCACAAAATTCTAAACTGAAAAGAAATTTTTTATTCATGCATTTGATTTAAAAGAAAATTAATATATTTTTTAAAAATGTTAAGTGATACAAATTAGTTAATAAGATATATAACGGTTAGTAATAACTTACTTTAATATAAATACGTACTTTATTTATAATTTTATTTAAATGCAATATTTATTATGTGTAAATTCTTTTTATTTATTTTCTTGCTTTAGAATTATGTATATATAATTAGTTAGATATAATTTCATTTATGTAGAACATTCATATTATACAATGTTTATATATATTGTTAGGAAATTAGAAATAACATTATTGGTCGATAAAACTTGTATGATTTTTATAATATAGAAGATATGAATGTTTGATTTTAAAATATAGAGGGTCTATCTTTGATTGAACATATATAGTATACAAATGTTTAGTCTAATTAATTAGGATTTGATACTTATAAGTTATATGAATTTTATGATTTGTATAAAATATTAGAAGCATTTTGAGTTTTGACTGTTTATATAGTAAAATTTTTTAGATTATATTAAAAATAGTAATATAAATTTTAAATATGTTTACACAATAATTAATTAGATTATTTAATTCGAGCTTATTTAGTATTAGTAATGTCATTATCATCGGGAACTATGAAGATATTTTTCTTTCAATTTATTTTTATAAAAAAATATTTTGAAATTATAAAGATTTTTCTATATCCGTTTGATGTTATTTATTTTTTCAATGAAGCTCCATCAACATTTTAATCCAAATAATATTTGTGTGCCTCTCAACTATTCAAATAAAAAAGTATTAATTTTGTTGAGTCTTTATTATGATATGACTCATCTAGAATTGAGCATATGAAGACAATTATATAATTAGAGAAACATTATTGTAGTTTCAGTTTTCTTCATATTTTGATCACATACATTCTAAATATAATCAGATAAAATATACTCTACTTTTATTATTTAACTTCTTTCTAAAAATTTGTTTTGCAATAACAACTCCTTTAAATAAATAGGAGTAATTATTTTGCCAACTCAATTAATTTCAGATAATTAATTTTGAATATTATATATATAAATTTTTAATATTAAAATTTAGATATAATTTATCTTTTTTAGATTAGAAAATATAAAGTAAAATAGATCATCTACACTTTACTCCTCTTTTTATACTTTTTAAATTTTCCCTTTTTATCATCAAGACATAAGAAATAGAAAATAAATATTTTTTTGTAAAAAAAAAAAGTAAAAAGGAGGAATTTTTGAAACTAAAAAAAATATACTTTAGTTTTTTACATTTTTTTTGGTTATATTGTTTTTCTACTACGCTTATATTTTTAATTTTTTTTTATATAAAATAAGGGTAATGCTAAATTGCAAGAAAAAAATGACCAAAATTTAATCAGAAAGATAAAAAGACCAAAATATCCTTATTTCAATTTTTGTATTTATTTCATTATACTTTTTCCCCCAAAACAAAAGTAAGTTTTCTCTATTTCCCAAACTCCTTGTACTACTAAAATACAAACTTTTTTGCTACCAAGGAAAATAATGGTTTTTGTTTATATTTATGTGTGTCTAGTTTATTTGATTTATTTTTAAAAATAAATATTGTTTAGTTAATTAAAAAATTGTACGCAAAGTAAATAAAATAAAAATTGTACTTTCATTTTTATGCATTAATTTTTTAATTTCATTTTTATACATTAATATTGTTTTCATTACTATACCATACAAGTTATTGTACTACATACATATAAATATAACCTACACTATGTACACAATGTACTAATCCATACCTTTGGAAAAAAAATATTTGCTTAAAATAAATTTCTTTATTAAAGAAGACAATTAAATTTCTCATTAGTAATGAATATAAACGACTAGCTTATCTACTTAAGATTATACTTAATTAGAAAATTAAGCGGCGCTTTGCACCAATTTTTTTAATTTTCAATTTCAAATAAATTAAATGATAAATTTTAACACTTAGATGTGTAATCATGATTCATGGATTTGATTTTATCCAAAATAAAAAATAAAAATTCTTAATTATAACCATATAATACATATTCTATAATAATTAGAGTTCTATATCGAAGAAGACAATTAAAATTCATGTTAATAATAGACAAAGTTAGATTATTTTCCAATTAAAAAATATACAAACTACTCGGTCATACATAATTTAGCTGAATTAAGTATAACTTTCAAATTTACAATTGACTTTTCTTTATATAAAATCAATCAATAAACTTGCATATACCATGATTAATAGACCGATCATATAACGTGTATGCTTTTTCTTTACGAAAAAAATAGGAATATAAATTTGAGAATTGAATATTTTAAATAAAAAAAAAATATCAGACATTTATAACTATAAACATATCAAATTTTGCATATTCTAATTGCTCTAAACAAATTTATAACGACTTATAATAATTATTAAAATTATGTCACCATTTCTAACCACGGATACACGATTAGTTACTTCAATTTTATTAATTCAAAAGATGTCTCAAAATAAAAATGTAATATAAATAAAATGTATATATAGGTATAAAACTCCTTCAATGTATATCAAAAATTCCAACTACACACTCCTACTTCACGGGTGTCATATCACCCCTGCACTGCTTAAAAGAAGAATTATTACACCCCTTAAACATATAACCACATCCATGCTAATGGGTGAGACTCACTCTCTACAAAAATTTTATTTAAACTTTTTTTAAATTCTTTTTTCTTTTTGACTTATTATTTAAAGAACAATTTAATGTCAAAATTTATGAATGTATTTTGGATCTTCAATTTGAAACATATTGTTGATAATATAGATGGTTGTTAATTATTTGAAGTTAAATATATTGAATTTGATTGAGTTTACGGCTGTGATTTTCAAATTTAAAGAGACGCCCGAAATTTTATGGAAATTGAAAAGATTGAAACCTCCATTAAAATTGGTCTAAAAGCTTGAGCTAACAATTTTACTTGCCACAAACGAGCACCGTTTTGAGTGGATAATATATCAAAAGGTTGAAAACGTTGAGAGAAACTTATATTTAAAATTTAAGGAAATTTGGAGATGATTTAGGGTGATTTTATATCAAATTTCAAAGTAATGGAATGAAGAAGATGAAGAACTTTTCAGCTGCGTAGGAAAAGGAATAATTATTAAAATTAGTCGTGGATTTTTTGGGTATTAAATATAAGATTATCTTAATATTCAAAATTTATTGAAGAAAATCATTTGGGTGTTCATGTATTAAGCTTATCCAAGCTTAATTTGCTTTAATTTTTTAAAAAATGATGCATATATCAAAGATTTTTGATATATAGATCTTGATTTTGGAGAGTAATGGATGAAATTGCTAAAATGATTTTGGTGTATCAATGAATATAGTGATATGAATGATTTCAAGATGTTGAAGAACTTTGGTAGTGCCATAGATTTAATTTATGTTATTGTGAAGAAAAAAGAAAATTAGTAATTAAAAATAAATATTTATTATTTGTACTGATTCTCACACTCTCTAAGAGAGCGAGATACGTTCAATACACCACGTAAGTGTTCAGGGAGTAAATTATTTTAGTTTTAAACAATTCAGGGAGTTGATAAGATATTCGTAAAGTTAAAATATATAGTTGAAATTTTGAGTATAAATTAGAAGGGGTTTTAAACCATTTTCTCTAAAAATATCTAAAATAAATTAGATCATAGTATGAACATATGCTTTTACTATTATGACCAAATTATCGCCAAAAAATTTTTTCCAAAAGGATTTTTGCAATTCATATATTGAATTCCATCAAAATCAAAGAAGATAAAGAGAAATAAATTGGACACCTTTCTCAATACGAAATTATTCGATGATAAGAAAAGAAAGGATCTTTGGGTGAGAGTATTTGGAGTTTTGCGGCCTTCGATAATATTTGTTTATTATTAATTGGTCAATTGGGGGACCAATTAAGCTCTAAAATACAAAGTCACAGGTGAAAGTTGACATTAGTCTTTCATTAAATTATTAAATTTTTCTGAAGAAATTAGTAATTTTTCTATTTCACCCGCCGCACGTAGAAAGGACTATAATTAATAATAAGAGAATTTGAAATTGAATACAAAATTATTCATCGAATAAATATTATTAAAAATTTTTAAAATAATATATAGTCAACAAATATTTTTCGATAGAGAATATGAATTTTCATTTTATTACTAAGTGTTTAATTCTCATCTCATAATTTTCTCTTTTAGTTTTCTTTTCCTATCCTTTATATGGAATTAAACAAATGATTATTATTTTATAATATTTTTTTTATTTTAAAAATAATTCTCATATTTTACTTTTCAAAAATTAACTTAATTTATTTGTAAGCTTGATTAAATTTTTAAAATTATAATTTAGATATTTAATAATTATGAAAAGTATTATCAATACTGATTCTTCTTATAGAAATATGAAAGAAAAAAAAATACACACCTTGATATGTTTTTCATCTTTTTCTTTGACCATTTAAATTCATAATTGTAAAATAAAAAATAATAACTATTAATCATCAGAGCAATTTATCTCATAATAGTAATATCCATTAATTGGGTTGTGTGAGTGGAAATGTGTCTGTCTCCGTGTCTCGCACTAAAACCTTAACCAGCTATTCGGATAATGTTAGGCAAATACCCACTCAATCACTATTTCTTTTTTATTTACAAAATAATATACAAATTAAAAAATTGAAAACTACCATAATTTTAAAGAAATAAATAATAATAATAATATAAAATAAACATTTCCTCTTCTTCTTTTTCTATCTATTATTTCGAATAATCGTAGCTAATTTTTAAATATCTATCCTTTTACGATCATCAGATCTAAAATTATTAATCTAACTAATTTAAATTTATATAATTTATTTTTTTAAAAATATCTCTATAACAGAAAAAATAATATTTTCTAAATTTGATATATAAATCAAAATTTAAGAGATCTGATCTATTAACGTATAATAATTATTATTATGAATATGAACCACATGGTAGATATGAACTAATTTAAGCACCGGGCTTAGTAGCTTGACATTTAGGTTAGGTACAGATGCACTAATCTTACTAATTAGTTTCAATTTGGACACGTAATTAGTAGGACATAGTGTTTGGTCGAATTTAAATTTTTCCACATAATTAACGGGATATATATTGTAAAAATATAATAGTATAATATTAGAGAAAAGTGGCATACTGGTTGAAAATAATAATATAATAAATTCACTATTTATATATTTAACAAAAGTACAAATTAATTATATCACACAAAATATATTCCGTTTAGTTGAAAACTATAATTTCAGTAATAATTTAATGACGTGTCCCAATGTATGTATAAAACCATTTCTTTTTCTTTTCTAAAAGGGGCAAATTCAATCTTACCATATCAATCACTTATTAGCATTAATTAATTATATTTACCTAAATATCCAACTTTGAAACAGAATAAACACTGAATACTGTCTTAATTGCTAATGAAGTAACCACGTAAATTATGATACAGTGTTAAAAAGACCGTTTCATTCTTAACAAAATACATTATAATATGATCCTTATAATTCGTGATTCAAATTTAATTACTGCGATAAATTTTTTTTTTAGATCCTTATAATTCGTGATTCAAATTTAATTACTGCGATAAATTTTTTTTTTACTACATATAAGGTCATTAATTATGACAGGTAAGTAAAAGTTCAATTTTAATATTACAAAATTATTAAAATAATTGGCTCCTCCTATAAAAAGACAATACCTTTAGCTGTCATATTTTTCTGTTCTCAGATCTATCTTTTTCCTGTCATAAAAACAAATGGAGAAAAAGGTTTCTTTCCTCAGTTTACTGTTACTAATATTTGTGGGATTTTCTCTTCTAATCTCAACAATTGCAGTTCCTTCTTCAAGTAAGACATAAACCCCTTTTTTATTTTTATTTTTAAAAATCATCTTTTAATTTCTTTTGATATATATATGTTACTTGATTTTAATATGTTAATATATGTGTCTTGTGTGGTGATAATTCACAGGAAGTCTTAACACAAATACAGAAAATCAAGTTTCTCATGACAAGGTTCTCTTTCTTCTCTCTTCAATCTTGTATTTATTTATTTTTTGTTAATTTCCTCATGGGGTAAAATGGAAAGGATTGGGTTGAAATTTAAAAAAAAAAATGAATTGAGATAATAGAAAAGTTTGAAATTTGTATTAACACTTGACACTTTCACTTGGAATTTTTTTATTTATGTGGTTTGATACAAAATATAAATAGATATATATTTTTTCTTATTTATGGTCCAAAAAAAACTTGAGTAACTTAAATGATTATAATCATCTTAATTTAATATTTAAAAAATGAGAATTTTAAAAATAAATTGTGAACATATGGAAGCTTTCACTTAAAATATTCCTTATATTCGTTTTTTTTTGTTTGTAACTTCAAATTATATTTTTAAGTCAAATTAAGTTGTAAATGATTTATATATGTCCAAGTAATTTATTTAATTATTATTGTTGAAGGTGGTATTGATGGATGAGTTGGAGAAGAAGAGGGAATTGTTGGTGGAAAGAGATGATTATGCAGGAACAGGTGCAAATAATCATCATGACCCAAAGCCTCCTGGCTCTCAATGGTCAAATCTAAATTAATTAATTACGTTTTAATTGCGTTTAAGATTATGTTTATGTGTACAAAAGATGAAATAAAGATTATCAAGGAAGGATATATATATGCAGTACTACTCTACTCAAGTACATGTAATTATATATGTTGCTTGTTTTTTATTCTTATTAGGAACTGCATTATTGTCCTTTCTTCCTTCGTACTGATTCATGTAACGGTGACAGTGTGAACATAATGATTTTTTTTGGGAAGAGGTGTTATTAATAACAACTTTAACGATATGATAATTGAGTCTAACTTAATTTTCAAAAAATTAGCTTAGTTAGAACGAAGGCTTTTTTCAAGTTTACATAGCCAGTCTCCCACTCTATTTTTCAATGGGAAAAAAGATAAATATACCCTCAAAATATCGTAAATGATATGTAAATATCAGATACACTTTGTCATACTTTTGGGACTAGTGCTTCTGCCATTCAAAAACTAGAGTGTATATGTCCTTTACTCTAATGAAAGACTAAATAGGGACATGTGACACAATTTTATTCATCGATTCGACGTTGGGTCGGTGGATAAGATTATGACACGTGTATTTCCGTTAATATAAAAGGTATATATACTCTAGTTTTTAGACGAGAGGGGCGCTAATGTCCCAAAAGTATAATGAAGGGTATCTGTGTATCATTTATAATAGTTCGGGGGTATATTTGTCTTTTTTCCCTTTTTCAATATATGAATTTTAACTAGCGGTAATTTATTACGTACACTCTCGATTTTTCTATCACGATCAAGACCGTTGTGAATGACATCCACGGTATTTTTCTAGTGGTAGAATCATTAATGTTAACCAGCTAATCCCAAGTTGAGTATTTAAAAATACGAAAGCAAGTTTAAATGTAAAAAATAAAGTTGAGTTCTCATAAATTCCAAAAGATTATAACGGATCGCATAATTAAATACCTAGAACCTGAAAGTTAATGTACCAATATATGAACAAGGAACCATCTAAATAGAAAGAGAACTCAAGGCAACTCGGAAGAACCGGCTCACCTTGAATTTGATTCGATCGCTTATCTTCTAAGCGAGGTCTATCAAAAACTGCTTGAATATGCCTTATACGAAACAAAGAAAGAGCAAGTGCAGCATCAGTACACAATCACAGTGTACTGGTAGAATCACACGACTATCCCTTCAAGTGCTATATATAAGCAAGTCAATACAACATTACAAACATGCATATACCAAACATGCACAATATCAATTGTCACATTCTCAACAATATGCATTTACAACAGCTCATTGGTCTATCATGGAATCTATAATCAAATAATTAGTGTATGGATCGTGGCACCCGTTTCAAGTTTGTCTGTCAGATCGTGACACCTATTTTAAGTTTATGCTAGTACGTGGCAATCGATTCCAGTTAGTATGTCGAAAAGTGACAGACGCTCCAATCAAAATACTATAATCACAATCACACTGTACATTCTCACAATCATACAGTTAAGAGGTTAAGAGGTGGTTCACGACATATAGTTATTTGTTCATACTCATTTATGATTAGTGTGATAAAAAAAATTAAACATTCACATACATTTATGCAATATAATGTAGCAAGTAAAAACATATATCACACAATATAAAATCACAACTATCATCTACCGCGAACAAAGCTTGAATCCCCTAAGAAACTTGACTCTTCCTCTTTCGAATTATTTCCCCTTGTTATTGGTATATAAACAATCAGTATAACACAAGGATCAATAAACAAAGGTTAATTACCCTGATTAAAACCTAAATGATCAACTATAGGTCAAACCCTTAATCCTACATACCCAGGTATAAGACTATTTCCATCATAATTCTCATATTAAAATCCTCACCAATCAATAATTATCCAAGAAATTAGGTTTTACGGATTGAAAAATGAATTAGGGGAGTGAAAACATTACATTTGGCCATAAGATTTCCCAAATAATATTTGAAAAAAATTTGGCAAATAATGTTTGTCCATACAATTTGCCATTATTTGGCAAATATTTTTGGCAAATATCCCAAATTTTCAAATACTAGTTTTTTTCTAGTATTTGGGTCAAATCTCATTATTTGGACTCTTTTAAAAATTAATTTTTTACCCTAAACTTTTATCTTTTACAAAACACCTCTATAGTAGTTTCTTGCGTTATATTACATAATTTTTTACGTGGAACACCAAAATAGTGATGAAATATTTACTGAATATTAAGCAAGAATTGATTGTTGATGAAAATGATGAAAAATTGGCTCAAGGTAACAAAGTCATGTACTTCGTATAATTCACGATGTTTGTAATGATGTTTGTTGCATTCACTCCAAATTATCATATTGCTCTAGTGTCATGGACATTATTTGTTATTGTTGTAACGAACATCCAATTGACTTGTAATACAAACCTATAGTTAGTTTTGATAGTTTTAAGATTTATGAGTATAAATCATATATTTCTAAAAGAGTGAAATATATTTTCCAAATCCTATGGCCAAACACATGGTGAAATTTCACCCAAATTTTCACTCAAACAATATTTGCCAAGATTATTTAGAAATCTATGGCAAACGCTAGCTTAGCCTCAAGAATGGTGAGAATGTCAATGGCGTTTTTTGAGGTTTATTTTCGACTTGGGTCGTCTCCTAGCTCTCAAAATCGAAAAGTGCAGAATAATGACGTTTTTTCGGTTTATTTCCGACGTAAGTTGTGACTGTCCCGCTATGGCGGCCCAAATTCCGCCAGAGCGGCCCCACCTTGGTGGCACTAATCCCGCTCTAGCGGCTTGCACAGAGATAGAACGTCGGATTTTGAGTTCACTACCCCCATTTCACAACAAACCTTCAATCTATGACACTCAGAAAATACATGTTCATGCCAAGATCAGTTTCGAGAGTTCTATTCACTTGAATTTTATTCTTTTAAGTCGTACGTATTCCTTAACGTCTTAGTTATGTACTCATATGATAAAATTAATAATTAGACGTTCAAACCTGGATTAGGTTGGGAATTTCCAAATAATACCAAAAAGTTTTTCCGCACAATATTTTTTCATGTTGGCTTTTCTATTATGACGAAAATCGATCGTTACACTTTCAGTCGATAGACATTTAGGAAAATTAGGTGGATCTCGAACATTATAAGTGTGTAAGAAAAAAAATATCTCATTATGTTAAAGAATGATGGGTATACTCCTTAAATGGCTTGAACAATTTCTCTCCTTTAAGCTTGCTTTTATGTTGTAAGTTAGATCTATAATCTAACTTAACATGGTATCATAGCAAATCTATCTCACTCAATGTTGACACCCCAAGTTGGGTATTAAAGAATGACAAGAAGTGAATTCTTTATAAGGTTTGGACAATTTTCCTCCATTTAAGCTAGTTTTAAGAGTGAAATAAACTAAAACCTAATTTTTAGTGTGAAATAGGCTAAAAACCTAATTTAACAGTTTTATGTATTTGTCCTTCTGTAATCATAGTGTAAGGTATGTAATTTGGAAAAATTATGAAGCAAGTAAAAAATTTCAACTTATTTATGGAAAATAGCCATAGTTTAAAGATAGGCAGCGATTTTTTTTTAAAAAAAAATTTAAATCGCTACCTAGGGAGCGATTGTTTTAGAATTCTATTTGAACTCAAACATCATTTAAATTTAAATTCAATATAATATCTTTTTTAGAAAGAAAATATTTTGTTACCTTACTTATTCTTAATTTTTTAAAAGCAGTGCATATTTTCTTATAAGCTATATATTTGAATTTCAAAAAAAATATTTGAAAATCAATGAAATTTGTTTTTCCTACGATTTTCTTAAAATTTTTTTTGAAAAAAATGGAAATCGCTGTTGTTCCAGTGATTTTGCCGTTTTGGTTAATATAAAATTTTATATACCGTTTTAAAATTTTATATAATATTTTATACTCTTTAAGCTCCGAACTCTTCTTTTTATCGTTCACTCTCTCGCACTCCCTTACCTCTTATTGCTTGCGTATTTGAATATTTCTTTATAATTAATTAAGGACGATATATCATATCTATATTCAGGACTAAATAGGGAAGAGATGAAACGCTATATGTAGCGGCATTTTAAGCTAGTTGTTTCTTTTGTTTTTATCGTCACACTATGGATAAAAATATTTCGTATTTGGACTTATCTTGTGAGCAAGTGTTCTAAAAAAAAAATAAAACTATGATTTGGTTCACATAGTATCTAATTTACTACACTCTACTTGTCATGAATACCTCCAAAAAAAAAACTAGTTTGATTCTTAAAATGATTGTTTTGACCTCATCTTGGAACAACAAAGCCACCCGCTGGTTATTTTTCTATTTTAATTTATTTATCTTGACTAGAATTTGAATAGTTAAATAGTATTTTTTTTATTTATTTTATCTTATTTATTATTTTAAAATATATTTTTACTTTTCTTATGTTTATTTTTTTTCTTTTTTACTTTACACTTTAAATAAAATATGTTTTTGTAATATTACACCTTAGCATTAATTATTTGTTTCCTAGGTAATCCTTTTACAAAGCCTACTACCAAACATTAAATAATAAAGGGATATGATAAGATATACATTCATTAATAAAGGTATATATATGATAAAATAGCTTGTTTTTAGTGTGTCAAGTTCAAATGTAATTATGTAATAAAAATGAACAGAGACAGAGTTTTTCATTTTTTTTTCAAAATAATTTTAAATATTTAAAATTGTTAACTATGATGAGTTATAGTAGTTATCATAGAGTTTCTAAATATGCATTGTAAGTTTTCTTTCAAAAACGTTAAGTATTTTATGTCTGAACTCACATCAAACATTAATCAGTATAAAAAATTTCCTACTTTGAATATATATATATATCAAGTCAAATAAATTAAAACAAAAAAATATTAGCTAAATCGTCAATAATTTCGTGGATGAAGTAAAAACAAACGTAAAGTCCTAACATTTCTGTGAAACCATGATACAATTGTGATACATAAATAAGATGATAGGCAAAGAAATAAAGAACTTTTTTCTTGAATTTATTGGGTTATATACCTACCTAACAAGTGGTTTCACGAGTTACACGACGAAAATTAATTTATAGTGAATGAACTTCTCTCCCTTTGGCAGACTCGGATGGTTCTTGTACTCTTGGCACTACTATATCCACCAACAGTAGGTATGACTACATGAGGTTAGGATTAAATAAGCGGTGCGCGGACCTATTTTATGGTCAGGAGTTTATTTAAATATTTTTTGACGAAAACTTATATATATATATATATTTATATATAATAGACGTCGAATTCTTTTTGATTAGCTTGTGTGTCTATTTGTTCAGATATTGAATTTCTTTAGTGAAAATTTTGATTCTGACACTTAAAAAATAAGAAAACATTATGACGGGAAAAAAATGACGAGGATTATACTAACATTCAAGAAAGCAAACTTGGTTTAGAAGGATTTCTAATTTGGTTTTGTTATATTCTTATTGAATTAGCAGAACCTAACGTTAAATTATTGACAATTTTAATTTAAGATATATATGTTTGTGCCTCTAAAGTGGTTGAACTTTAAAAATTAGTAGTATAAATTTGATTATAATGTAAATCGTGTCCTAGAACGGTTAATGGTGCACTTAGACCAAATTCAAAAGGACAAACCCAATTCAAGATTAATGGATTGGGCCTCATTTTCTAAAGACACATACGAATTATGGGAAAATCATAGAGAGTAATTGACCTTACACCGAAAATTGTGTAAAATAATAAATTATTATTTTATATTAAATTTTATAGCTATAATTTATTCTATTTGTAATTCGCAGAAATGTCTCATTTTTTTTATCATTTGATTTGATATACAATTGATCATTTTATACATATTGATATAAAGTGTATTTGTAAAAAGCGAGAGAAATGAATTTATACAAATTGAACAATTTATATAAAATTGGATGTATCTAGCGAATTATTCAAATTAAAAACTCCATAACAAATGTAAAATTTATTATAAAGCGCAATTATATAAACTATAATTATAATATACAAATATGATTTTTATGTTTGACGAATATAAAGTTATCCTATTTTTATATCAAAAGAATGTGAAATATATGTCAATCACTGATGACTATTTACACATTTAATCTTTTTGGAGGGTAGGTATAGTATAGTCTTTTATTATTATTATTCATATTAATTTATGTGACGGTTATAGACTGCATACAAAATTTAAGATTTTCTTTCAAGTGACACAACAACCAACTATTCCTTTCGTGCCTTTTAATAGAATTTTTCTTTCACGAAATTTTATTTTATTTTTTAAAAAAGAAATTCGAGAAAAACGTCGCGGAGCAGCGATGTTTGAAGAACAATAAAAAAAAATTGGAGGGAAAAAGTTTTTAATAGAGTATAGACAATAACATTTGTCAGAAGAAAATCGATCAGGAGTGATTTTTTCCTTTTGGTTAAAGAAATTTTGATGTGCCATTTATGTTTTTGAGAGAAAAAAATTATCATTTCGACTCCGGACTCTACACACTCTAAGAAATAATGATTTTATTAATTTACTATGGATTTATTCACCGTTAAAGAAATAATGATTTTATTAATCTACTATTGTCTTATTCACTGCTAAAGAAATAATGATTGAAATGAATATTTTGTCATAATATTTATATTAATTGATATATATATATATATATATATATATATATATATATAATATGATTTGAAAATTAAGACATTTATGTTCTAATGAAAATTTTGTTCCTTTTTGATATTTTAAAAGTGAAAAATAAAATTAGATGAATATTTATTTTTAATATGTTCAAAGATGAGAAAAAGAAGACAATAATAAAGAAAAAGAAAAGATAAGATATATGTTATTTTTTGAAATTATTGAAGGTAATGATAGATCGAAGAAAAAGAGGAAATTGTTGGTGGAAAGAGTAGATTATTATTCTGATTCAAACCTTAGTGGCACTCAACTTAATTTCTATATTTAAATAGAAATTCAAAGAATCTGAGCAAAAAATGAAAACTAAAACTTCCATAGACTAGAATAGTAAAAAGAAACAAGTTTGGAAATAATATTAACCTAATCATAACTCGAAAGGAATAAAACAATCTAAATTAAACTAGCCTATATTGTTCTTTAAGAAAATATGTGATAATTCAGGTATTTATCAATTCAAATAAAATAGAGAAGAAATTTATTTCATAGGTTATGAGAGACTTTGCAAATTATACTGTTTTAATTATATTTTATTAAAATTAATCTCCATAACTTGAATGTCCATCATTAATCCAACTTTTCTCATAAATCAAAGTCCACACTAATGTGCAAACTAGTTAAACTCCAGTGAATCACCGATAGTCTTTTTTATATAATATCTACTTAAGTGGAAAGACATCAAAATATTTAATGTATTAAATGATATTTACCTTATCTCGCACCTATTATTCACATAATGTTTTGTTTATTTTAATTAAAAACTATTTTGGGCACTTCATTGAAAAAAATATGTACACAAATAAAATTAGACCAGACTCAAATTAAACAAAATACAAAAGAAACCAGAGCCAAATGAAACAAAATACGAAAGTGACAATCAAATAGGAAAGTTGAAATAACGGTCATTTCTAAAGATGGTGAAACAAAGAGGCATTGAAGTAGCTTCGAAGTTACTACACACTTCTTCCTCATCGATGATATCAGATCCATCGTTGAATATTTCAATATTGATATAAGTTTTTCATCTACGAGTTCGAGCAGGCAACTATGTCATCTCAAATTGGTGCTTCTTTCTTAAATCTATCATTCAATGGATTGAATTCCACAACAGAGATTGATACCACCATCAAATTTTAATTTCTTAAAAGATAACTCAATTTTTTACGTTTCTTATCGAAAAGGAATTATTTGTGTTATTTGCAAGTTTTATGTACAACTGCTCTAACTGCTTGTCGATGGATCGAGTCTTTCTCTTTCTATAGGCAAATGTAACTTTGGAACCTCCTACAACAACTTGAATTTCTTTAGCCTCTTCTATAATGAATTGAATCCGACTAAATTAATACCACTATCTAAGTCAAGACTATTGACATTTTATGTTGCTATATGATTTAACTTACCTATATATGAATACTCAATTGTTGTAGTAGAAAAATACTATTCTCAATCTTTGAGTCCTGATTTCATACCATTCGCAACACCTCAAATCTCTCAGGTGTATAGTATTTTTAACAATATTTGTATGATAAGATTCAAGTTTACTTAAATAAAAATAAATATAATAGCTTGTTGTTAATATGAACTAGGAGAAAATATAACAATTTAATTTGTTAATTATATTTCTTTTGAGTATCAATGGAATTTTAACTTGAAATATGTCAACGGTAGATACAATAAAGGGGTGATATGAGTAATAAATATATAATAACTATAATTACTTGAAGGTAATACTCGATTTTAAGATCTCAAAATATTAATTTAAATATGTAATTAGTTCTTTATGTGTTTATAGTTTATAACTTTCAATGTTAGGCATTTGTTGCAATACAATATGTTGATTTTTATTCTAAAATATTTTATTGGTATACAATTAATTTTAAGTAATTTGATTCAAAGTTCTATTATCTTTTAACGAAAAGCTTATGTTTTTAAAAACTACATCCCTATTTCCTAATCTCACGATTGTATAAGAGAAACATGTAATAGTAGTTTGCTAGAGTAAGAAAACTTTTTCCAAAGAATTAAAATTTAGTATATCTCGAGATGTTAGAATTAAAAACTTGATAATATATAAAAAAGCTTTAAGCATTTTTATGTCATTAGGAAAGATAATTGTAAATTTCTATACTTGAAATTGTATTTAATTTTATATAATAAATAATTTTTTAATAATCATAAATGGAAATTTTCAATTTTTTTCTTAGATTTTTCTGCGGGTCATTAAAATGAGTGAGCAAATTAGGTTAAGTGTTTCTATTTCTCAGTAATTAATTACATAAACTTACCCGGTTGGTTTTATTTTATTTTATTTTATTTTTTGTTCTTGTTACCGCACACATTTGTTTCTTTTTTTAAAATTATAATTATCGTTAGTATTATAATCAATTAAGGTCTTATAAAATTATTTATGTTTAATTTTTAAAATTTATGACAATCTGTTACAAGAATAACTTTATAGCTTTGCAATTCAAACAAATTAAAAGAGTGAATTCAAAAAAAAATGTAAATGAAATTTGTTAAAGATATTTAATGATTTCTTATTATAAGTTGCCTTTAGGCAAATAATTGTATTAAATTGACTCTGTTTTAATACGACCAGAGAAATATAACAAAATGTTTAAATCACAAGCTTAAGAAATCTTTTATATATTTTCTTAAATTGTACAAATAGTCATCTAGAAATATTACTGTCCACTTCTTTTTCCTTATATGATAAAGTCATTTAGTACAAGAGATAGAGTATTGTTTTGTTCTATATTTAATTAGAGATATTAGTCAATAGTGAAATTATTAATTTTTGCATTTACACTTTAATAATAAGTTAAGTTATTTTATGTATATATAATGAGAATTGAGATTTCACTAATTTCTTTGAAATATCCTGTGAAATAATTTTATTTATTTCAATTCTGATTTAAGCGCGATCCTCAAAAGTCAGAAATTTCTTTTTTCTTTTCTCCATCTTTTAGTTCACAATTCAAAAGGCACATAGGATTATTTTCTAAATCCATCTACATTCTAGATCTTTACATGACTTCCTATCTATGCTAAAACCATTCAAATGTAGTTTTCCTTACGGAATACCAAACTTTAAGAAAATTCAAAGCACGGTAAAATTCAATTCTTTAGACTTTTCTCTACCAACATAACAAAATTAGACATTCAAATTTTCAAACATATGAAAAAAGCAAAATTCAAAATGATGACAGCCACCGTAATTTGTATACAAAATTCAACATCCACCTCTATATAAATATAGTAAACAATTTCCCCATTAATAAAAACAAACACTAATTATACAATATGAAGATTTTATTACTTTCTTGCTTCCTCTACTTTACCTTATTTCAAACAATAAAATCCGAACCGGTTCTCGATACTAATAACGAACAAGTCCGTCCGGGGTACACCTACTACATATTGCCCGCGGCCTCCGCGGGCAATGGCGGTGGCCTAACGCTAGCCAAAGGCGAAAACGGGAGCTGCCCCCTCGATGTTTTTCAAGCCCGAAATTCTCAAAGTGTAGGCATCCCGTTGAAATTTTTGATGGTGAATTCTAGCGCGGGTTTAGTAATCGATGAAAATGAAGACATAAATATAAAATTCGCAGCGCAAAGGTACGTATCGATTTGTAATGTATCGACTGTTTGGAAAATTGAAGATGGGATTGTGACTACTGGTGGAATTAAGGGTGGATCGGTTAATGGCACGTCTACGAGTTTATTTACGATTCAGAAATATGAAGATGCTTATGCTTTACAATATTGTCCTAGAGCTACAGGGTGTTCTTTTATTTGTCCAAGATTGTTGTGTGGGTATATTGGTATTTTAACAGCTGAAAATGGATCGAGGCATTTGGCTGTGAACCGGCCGGTTTTCAAGATTGTGTTCAGGAAGGCATAAAAATATTATTTTTTTCATAGTATAATAATAATGACATAGTGAAAATAAATAATGATGTTATACTTTGTGGGAGGTGTTTTATTTTGATTTTTCATTTTAATTCTTAAGAATAAATCCTTGATATATATGAATTTCTTGTTGTTCACCTTACTGTTTGGTTTATATGTATATTTCAATATTAAAGTGTGTGGTATTAGTGATCATAAAGAGGAGAAAATGATGTTATCAAATTTTTTTAATATAATTTTAAAATATTTTAAGTTGTTAATTATTGTTGTAATTTTTAAATATATAATCAAAATATTTGTAAGTGTTTTTTACTATTGTAACTTACAATATTTTTTATATATACTTTCACTCCGTTTCATTTTATATGTCATCTCTTTTTATAAATAGATGGACCACAATATTTATTATTTTATAAAATTTATGCATAAATTACTAATTTTGCTTATTATACCTTGAATTAATCTTGAAAATGTATTTACCATTTATCATAAAGTTGAACTAAGAAAACATTAAATAAGGATAGAATGATAGAGTTGAACTAAGAAAACATTAAATAAGGATAGAAGGATAAAATTATATTATTTCTTAATGCAAGTGCAAAGAAAAAATATGCCTTATAAAATGGGAGGAGGGAGTAACAAATATAAGACAAATAAATGAAAAGGAAAAGGACACAATTTTTTAACAAATACCGTCGACTAAAAATAAATATGTTGATCAAAAGTTCCCTGCTTCTAACCGAAATTAAACTCATACAATTTAAGAAAAATACATTTGGCTTCAAGCACACATTTTAAGAGAAAAAAACTTATGTGTTTGTAGCCTCTTATTAAATAAGTAAAATGAAAGATATTCCGGCTGATCTCAATTAGATAAGAAGTTGAGACGTGAAAAAAAATTGACTTCAAAATCAACCTTGAAAATGCGCAGACAATTCGAGACGTGCAAGATTGTACGAGGATACTAGCTAGCTAGTTGCCTTCCCACAGATTTGTAGTTAACTATACAATGAAAAAGTCTAACATATGCTAGCGTTTAACGGTAGATCTCCACAAAATTTATATTAAATATTTAGAGAGTTCAACTATAGTGTCAGAATCCATATTGTATATTTAAAAAGATTGACTTTTTTGCTTTTGTTATGATACACTCCTCTTTCCGCCGAGCAATTTGACTATAATTATAAATTTTCAAATTGAGAAAATACATAAAATCCTTCTTAAACTTATTCATAAAACTCACTTTAGCATTATCACACTACGAGTATTTATATACCCCTTAAAGAACTTTCAGGTGAATTAAATACCATCTTATAGATAGAGAAAATACATAAAATCCCCTCTAAACTTGGCGGAAAAACTCACTTTAGCACTTTAACTTTACGAGTAAATTTTTACCCCCCTAATCTCTTTTCAATTGAATTAAAATACACCATAATATTATAATACCAATCTCACAATGGCAAGTGCATTCCACACGCGCCATGTCATTGATACGTCAGCACCATATTAGCGTCACGTCATTGCTACATCAACATCACATTAAGCATATTTAAATTTTGATTTTTAATTTTTTTGTTTCTTTTTATTTATTCACAATTTTAGAAAGTAAAAAAAATCAAAATATAAGAATTAATCCATGATTATAACAAAAATAATCTCAAAAAAAATTGATTGAAAGAGATACAAAATTTCAAAACCATTCTCACAAGAATACTCAATGTTAAGACACAAAATTAAAACAAATAAATAATAACTAAAAATTTAATTTGAAATGAAAAAATTGTACTGCTTCATTGAAAATAGTTACAAGTTCATCACATTCAAACCTTGCTATAAAGACTAATTTTAATTTGAAGCAAGAACAAATTGATAACTTTTCTATTTTTCCTTATTCATCATATTTTTTGGGTTTATTGATAGAAATTAAAGGAAATGAGGATGGGGCATTTTGAAGAAGGCGAAAAAATATGAAAAGTCCAAAAAAAAAAAAAAGAAGAAAAGTGTGTGTTTTATCGAAAATTTTTATTTTCGAAAGGAGTTTGTTTTTTTTACTTTTTAGAAGTCGCCACTTAATTTTTAAGAAAAATCAAGAAAACTTATTTCCAAAACAACTTAAACAGAAAAATTTGTTTTGAAAATATTTTAGAGGGTTCGGGATTCTTATTAGTGTCTTAGGAAGGTGTAAGGCACCTAAGACATTCCGCTAACTCACGGTTTTCCGGCGATTAACTTATTTGACTATTTTAAAACTTTTGCAATTTTTGACGTTGAATTTATTTGGACACATTTACAAGTTTTGAAATATTTATTTTGTCAATTTTATTTTTTAAGGTTAAAGCATTTTAACTCAAACGAACTTAGAAATTGAATTTTGAACATATTAGAGTTTTAAACAAACTTACGAGTTGAAATATTTATCGTTTTGAGATTCCATTAAAGTTAAACCTTTTAAACTTAACTTCTAAGCGACTTTCAAATTCGAACATCTTTAAAGTTTCAAAAAAAAATTTAGTTTCGAGTTTGATAAAGCGAAAGGCGTTCGATGGGGTTGGAGTTTTCTAACTCTAAACTAAACACATTCAAACGAACGCACAAACAGGTAGTAAAGATAGAGAGAGAGAGAGAGAGAGAGAGATTTTGGGTCCAGAATCGGGTTCGGTTCGCCTTGACCGAGTTTGGACCCACCTGTTTTCGGGTATTTGACCCGTTTTCCACCTGTCCTAAACTAAGCAAATAATTACACAAAAATGCATACGATAAAGTAAAAGACGGCAGGGCTTATGCCCGAAAATAAATACAATACGAAACGCAAAAATAAAATATGTCTTCTAATCCTTCTTCTTCAAATTTCTTCAATCTTCTAAACTTTGGAATCTCTTCGTCGGTTTCGTGGCTTGACTCGATGAAAGAAACTTTGAGCCTTTACGGCTCTCCCGAATTGCGAAGAGTGAGAGTTCATAGAGCCCCCAAACGGATTTTCATGCCACAAGATAAACGAAAGGAATTAATATACGATTCAACGGACACATGTGCAAGAAAACAAACTAACTTAATAAATAAATAAAAAATAGATATTTTATTCAAGAAAATACCGAATAACAAGCAACCCTATATGAACCAAAAATGAAAAATGCAAATAATACTTACGCGTAAGAGAAAAGCCTAACGAATAGATAGCCACCCCCCTTTGACTTAGTATATGTAGAATGTCGTATCCCAACAGATTATGCCACTATTTTCAATACATTAAAGGCCATTATGCAAGGTAAATCAAACACAAGGAAATAAACGAGAAGATTAACGATTTCTAAGGCCAGAAACAACTTCAAGATACGCGTTCACCTGTACCTCCAAACCCCGACCATACTCTTGAATACACAACTCCTATCTAAAGAAAAACTTGAAACCTTCATAAACAACACTAAACAGTAAAGACACAGCATATAACTTTTCTTACAAAATCAACAAAAACAAAACCCAAACAGATTTAGACAAAGTAAAAGGGGAACAAACTCAAATGAGCATCGTGTGAACGACATCTAGATGAAAATTGCTGAACCCGATAGTTCAACACCACCTTTAAATCATCATACGAAATGACGACGAACGAAAGAAAAACTTAGGACAGAGCAAGTTGTTAACAGAGAACTAGCACGACAAACAATTTCATGTCAAACAAAATTCACGACTATGCTTCATCTCACGAAAACGCTAACCAGTAAAAGAAGGACTGCCGGAAAGACGCCGAAAGAAACAGAACAGCGGGGCCATTATATTGGCTGCGAATCCCGTAAGTTTTGACTCGATAATGCGACTACGTCGATGAAACCTCTAAAGAAGTATATGTCATACCAAATGCTATCGAATAAGTGGCGAGTAACAGCCGACTTAGCATAGATATGAGAGGAGGAAAGCAAAGCATGAAGAAGCAAGCGAAAACATGGATACGTGCAAATCGATACGCAACAAAACGACAATCCATGTGCACTTAAAGTTCAACTATTTTACCATGTTCAATCCAACACAACACGCACGGCCAGCCGAGATATTAACAGCCAACCCCAAACACTAAAGCAATGGAAATTTCATTTCCGAAACAGAACAAACAGGACGAGGGAATAATATGGAACAGGGGGATTACCTCTTCGAAAGCAGCAACTGGGAGCGGCGAGCAAAGCGACAACGAACTTCCACCACTCGAGCGAGACAGCTAACGTCGGAGGGAAGAATCGATACCGGAAGCCTTCAATCCTTGACAATTTCTTCCCTAAGTTCTCAACACATAAATGTGTGGCTATGTTTTCCTATGACTTCGTACTTATTTTTGTAATATGAAACAAACTCCAAATTTCAACAGAAGTTCCAACCGAACTTTCTTTGCCAAATTTTCAACCCAAAATTTTTTGCTCTCTGAAAATTTCTCAACCAAAAATCGCCCCCCTTTGTTTGAAGGAAGATGGGGTTTAAATAGGAAAACAATTAGGTTCCGAAGAAGGGGCGGGCAAAACGAATTCGAAATTCAAAATTCGACCCCAAAAGAGAAAAGGGAATTAGTGGCTGTCGGGGGGGGTTTAGCGCGGGGTAGGGAGAGAGCGTGAGGGAGACACGGATTCTACTTTTTCCGGGATTCGCGGCTGTTTTTCTTCCGAAAATTGGGGAATTTGTCTTCTGGGAATGGGGGTCGTTTGTAGGGTAGTTTGGGGGAGGGAGACGAAGGGAGCGTGGGAGAGAGAACATGGGGAGAGACGGGTGGGTCTGGGAGAGAGGAGAAGAGAGCGTGGGGAGAGACAACAACGCGTGGGGGTGCTGGGTCGTTCTGTTTTCCTGGGAAATTTCGTCGAGTGGGTTACGTTTTCCGGGAATTTTGTTTGTTCTGGGATTTGCTGGGTTTCGGCGTAGGGAGGTTTTGGAGAGGGGAACGCGTGGGGGTGTTGGGAGGAGGAAGAAGAGGGAGAGGATCGCGTGAGGGAGAGACGCGAGGGGAAGGGAGAGAGCGTGGGAGATGCGGAGAGAGCACGGGAGAGATGAGGGGAGGGAGCGTGGCTGCGTACGTTTTTTTTTGTTCTGTTCTGTGAACAGATGATGAGGAGGAAGAGAAGGGAGGGAGGACTTGGGGTTGGGTCGGGTTTTTTAGGAAATGGGGCTGGGTCGGGTAGGTTTGGACGGGTCAAGGTGGGATTAAGGGAAGAAGTGGGCTGGGATTAAAGGTGCTGGATTGAAATGGGAGAATTGGGCCTCAGAATTGGGTGTGGGCTAGAATAGGGAGTGGATGGGAAAGGGGATAGGGCTTCAGAATTGGGTTGGTTTCAAATATACACAAGATATACCGACTATATACACAACTATGTAAACATTATATCGTTATATTTTCGCAAAATTATAAAACCAATTAATTTAAATAATTTGAAAAACTCACGAAACTCGATAATTAATTTATACCAACGTGGGTCAAAAATTGGGTGTCAACAGTGTGAAGCACCGATAATCGAAGAGAAATAAAGAGGATAGGGGTGGAGGTTCGTTGGGGGGTGGGTGGGTGGGAGGATCAAAGAAGAAGAAAGGATAGTGCAGGTGGTGGTCGAGGGCAGGAGGGATGGATTGGGATGAAGATGAAGGGACGGGGTGGTGGTGGGGGTGGGATTGGTGGTACTAAAGATTGGGGGTGGTAGGGTATGAAGAAGATGAAGAAAAAAAAGATTATTAGATAAAATGAAAATAACTGGGGTCCACTATTTCTTTTTCTTATTAATTTTTGGACTTTAAGCGCCTCATTTTTTTTGACTTGTCATGTCAGCAATTTGGGTGTATTTTAATTCACTTGTAAAGACATTAGGGGATAAATAGTTATCCGTAAAGTAAAGTGCTAAAGTGAGTTTTGCTACCAAGTTAAGGGGGGATTTTTATGTATTTTTCCTTAGAGATACAATACCAATTTCGGGGTTGAAAGGTGATATACTGATTTTTCAATGAAAGATGGGTTTGAAAACAGGTACTAAATTGTCTTGATAAGGTGAGGATGGTTCTGCCCCTTTCCCCAGGAAATTGCTCTGATTGACCGAGATCTCGTGTTCTTTCAAGAGTGATATGACACCATGCTAGTCGGACGGGAAGTAAGGCTTAGGTAGGGCGCCTAGTCGGAAAAGCCGTAATCAGGTTACCTACGCGCTCCACATTAGCAACACGTCAGTGACACGTTGACAACATGTCAGAGTGTAAGGACGTGTAGTTTTATTTTCTTTTTTTTTCCACGTCATTTTTTGTTTTTAGTTTTCATTTTTTTCTTCTTCCATAACTTTATTCCTATTTTCATTGTACTCATCTTCTTTATTAATCCATCTTCTTCATTGCGATACTAAAATTAAAAGTCCGATAGGGTGGAACACCAACACACACAACATGATTTTCTAATAGTTTAACGTATAATTGTCATCAATATATTTTGTCGTTGAGGGAATATAGAGAGAGTTAAAACAATCTGAGAGAAAAAGGAGAAGAAACAGGGTCTCATTGAATAAAGAAAACGTGGGACCCACTAATTTTTTCTTTTTAACTTTTTTTTTGCTATTTACGCACCTAATTTTTAAAAAATTTCCATGTCGATCATTGAAATGCTATTTAATTTACATAAATGTTTTTTAAAGAGTATATAAACACTCATAAAATTATAATGTTAAAGTGAATTTATGAACAAGTTTAAGAAAGATTTTATGTATTTTCCATTTCAAATTTATAATAACGAGTCAGAGGAAATTAATGATGGCACATGTACATGTGCAATGAAACGCGTAGTCGTGCCCAACTCAGTTGCATATAAAAGTTCTAATTTCATATTAAATCTTTGAACAGAATGCTAGAATAGTCAAAGGAAATCATAATCTTATCTTGAAACGTAACCGTGGTAGACGACTATGTCAAACTTTGCATCCACTAAATTCTTCTATAAATACATTTTCTTCCTTGAGCTTAGCATATCCATTAAAAACACGTATTTAATTCAACTCAACAAACTACGATGGCACTAACACCTTTTCTTGTTGCAATAATATTGTCATCAAGTTTTATTTTTCTAGTAAAAGCTCAAAACATTTCTGAACCAGTTCTCGATATTTCTGGTAATCCTCTTGTAAAAGGATCGCAGTATTTCATCGTACCGGTATCGGGTCGGAGCAATGAGGGTGGACTTGATGTGTCAAGCATTAGGAACACAGTTGATACGCTCGTTGTTACCCAAAATGCTCAATCTTCCGTTGGCAATAGCCTTCGATTTACACCGGTGGACTCTAACGAAAACATCGTCCGATTATCAACTGATCTGAACGTTAAATTTATGAACATTATATTCAGCGGTAATATGTCGACGGTATGGACAATTAACACAAGATTAATTCCACAACGTAATTTGGTTTCGGTTGGTGGAGTTGAAGGAAATCCTGGGCGTGACACTTTGGGTAATTGGTTTAAGATTGATAAATACGAGGAGGCTTACAAGTTTGTGTATTGTCCTGGTGTTTGTGAGACGTGTAGACCATTTTGTGGAGATATTGGAATACTTGTTGAACCTAACAACAAAAGGGTATTGTTTGTTGGTTCTGATAAACCATTGAAAGTTAAATTTGAAAATACTACGTCGGTTGTTACCGTAACAAAAGCTCCTCCAACTCCAAGTGCTAGCCATCCAGATAGATTGTCAACCATGTCCTTTATTAATCTTGTAATGTGTATTGTTATTGCTTATCTTACAAAGCTGATGTGATATGAGTTACACGATTGTAATTATTTTTGTGTTGGAATGGATAAAAACTGTTATATATTTAATAAATTGCATATGAATTCTGATTAGTCATGGGCAAAATTTGAGAAAAACTGATTTGCAGAGATAAATCTCTCTTCTTCTTTTTTTTGTATATTTCACAACAAGATCTCGTGTATTTATAATGTCTAATAAATAATTATATAGGAATCTACTAATCTAACAAACTTACTAACTGAATAAATAAAATAAGGGAAGAAGATATATTCAAGTTACAATTTTTTTTTTTTTTTATAATGGTAGGAACCTCACAATGCTATTGTTTGATTACAAATAAATTTCAATAACGAGCTAACTTATTACACAATTGCCTAAATATTTGCTTAGTAGCTAGAACTCCTTCTTGATCTGCTTTGACAAACTTTGTTGCAGCTTCAAGCGGAATGGATAGTATATATGATTGAGGGGTCGTTGTTAGTTGAGAATCTACAAAAAGTCTGCTGCTTCATACCGCTATTGTTAAACGTGCCCCTATCATTGTATATTTTTTCTACAATTTACAATTACTTTACTGCCCTTATAACTAGGTATAGGTACATTGTTCTAGAATAGAATAGTACTCCCATCAAGAAATTGCTGGCACGTGTCCAAGTGGCCCAATAATGAAATAGACACTTATTTGCTTTAGAATAATTATTTTTAAAAAATTCTCCATATTTGAACTATAGCAAGCAAAGTACACAACACACTCAAATTAAACATGAAGTTGATTAATATTTTGAGTTTCCTCTTACTTTCGACTACGCTCTATTTGTTGCTTTTTTTTCGATCCACAACTAACTTAAATCTTTTCCCTTAATAATCCCATTGTCTTCCCCACAACTGATAATCATGATGATAATGAACCTTTTTTGGCTTCAGAAAAGTAAACAAGAATCATAAGTAGTTAATAATTCCCTAACCTAGCTCGTATAGCTTGTATTTTGCTCTATGTAATATTTAATATTTGATATTTCTCCTCTTTCATTTCGGCCAACGCCTAAATTAGAGATATCTATGTTATTTAAAATATAAATATCAAAATTACATTATATTAATAAATATTAAAAAATTTGACATTTATTAATATTATTAATTTCATCTAATATTTTTTACATTTAAACTTTAGACACACGCAAGTTGCTAGGAAGCGCAACGGCCAAGTGTTGGATCACCTACCACTCAAAGGTGGGTCCACCTCTGCCTATCAATCTTTTGTCCGGAGCTAGAAGATGTTATTGGTACAATTGAATTAGGCCTTAGGCGTAATTCATATTTTAAAAGTTTGCTCAAATGGAGGATGATTGTTCAAATCGTTTACCTATTCATATTAAGCATTGATGTGAGATTTTTGTCATTTTTTAACATATATGATACCGATCCAATAATATCAACTCCGAAACCTTTCTGAACAGGTCGCATTTATCGATCTTTTTGCAAAGATGTATTAATGCATTATTCATCTACCGACCTAATGTAGATCGAAAGAACAAAAAGAAAATTAAGATAGGTATAATTTTATTTTGTTACTATATGAGAATGTTGCCATCACTGTCACGCACCACTTGATTAGGAATTGTTGTAGCATTAGTGCATAAACACCAAATGCAACCACAAATGAAATTACCAAACCAACGCTCTTCATTTTCTAGTATTCTAATTAATCATGTATATTAAACAAATCGCCATCACCCAATCATTAATTTTCAAAATAAATAAGTAAATGATTTACCATTATTTAAGAACCATTCTCGATTTGCACCTACCAAAATAAAAAGTGGTAGTAGCAATTGATGTACTTGCATGAATATACATTTCTACTTATTAGGTGGTCCAATTTTGGGCTGTAAGTATTTAAATTGGACCACGTGAATGTCTTTCTACAATATAACTTTGAGTCGTAATTAAAAGACAATATATATTTTGAAAATTTCAAAGGGCAACTCGATGATTATAAAATAAAAAATGCAATAATTTGTAACGCCGTTTAAAAATTGAGTTTTCTAAAATGAGGCTCAAATCACAATGAGCGTTGTAAGGCTTACTCGGCTTTTAGCCTTGTATCGCTCACGCGGGCGGAGCCATCTTAGTACAAGAGGTTAATCTGAACCCCTTAGACAGAAATTTACTTTATTTATATATATATTTAAAATAATATTTTATGGAGTTTGGAGTTTAAACGGTACAAAAATATTAACAAAAATTCTAAACAGTATATAAAATTTTATATTAACCAAAACAGCAAAATCGCTACAACAACAGCGATTTACTCCACCGGAAAAAGTAAAATCGCTACCTCTGCAGCGATTTTGCAAAATGTATTTTTTTTAAAAAAAATTGAAATCGCTACCTAGATAGCGATTCTTATTTATTTTTTTTTAAATCGCTGCCTAGGCAGCAATAATTGCCTAGGCAGCGATTCATTTTTTTTTTAAAAAAATTACATTTTGCAAAATCGCTGCAGAGGCAGCGATTTTGCTCTTTTGGTGGAGTAAGTCACTGTTGATGCAACGATTTTGCTATTTTGGTTAATATAAAATTTATATACCGTTTTAAAATTTTTATTAATATTTTGTACCCTTTAGATTCCGAACTCTAGTACTAGTATTAAATTTATATAAATATCGTAAGAAGTAAAAATCCTAACTCTCCTTCTGCGATTTATATAATATTGTTTGATTGCATATAAAAGTTTAATGAAATGAATATCATTGAAATTTAAGATTTAATATTGATTTAAATATTTATCTGACTATTAGTCATATCATTAAGGATAGACAAACTTTTTAAAGTGATTATATTTTAATATTAAAATTATTTTTTCAAATAATATTTTTTTTAAAAAAAAAGGCCACATAAAAGAAAAAAATTAGGACATGGAGGATAGATTATTTTGTTGAAATTCTCTAATCTAGCCTTGCATTTTTGATAGAAAAAATTTATCTGCATCTGGGTGTTTACATTAAATTAGTGCAATTTTCATCATTACGTGATTTAATGAAATAAAATATATATTAATTAATAATGATTAAATAAAATGAACTATAAATTTAAACACATGACATGCATATATTAACTTAGTATATATACCCGATTCGGATAAATTTTACCCATTTTTTATCAATACAAAAATAATAAAAGGGTGCGTAGCAATTGATTTGCTTGCATGACAACTCCATTTTCTTTTTCAAATCCTACTTGATTGGCATGTTTAGTTATGGGCAACTAGATTAGATTTGTATCATTTGGGCGAATAAGACATGGAGCAATAGATACAATAATCAATATGAAAGAGATATTGGTGGTCTTATTAGGATTCGAATAAACGGATTGGTATAGGAGTTTGTTGTATTATTTTGTAACCTTTTTGACAACCAACGAACACCTTAAAAGAAGAGTTTAATACAATCATCGATAATGTCTAATTAAATGATTACATGTGATATTTTAATAAAAATATAATAATAATAATAATAATAATAAATAAAAGTAATGTTCTAAAATAAATTCGTTTGCTCACCCCTACGAGACGGGGATCTCTAAATTCTCTCTTTCTCTATAAATTAACTTATTTTGACAAAGAAATATTGGGTAAAATATTTAATTTCAATTAAACTTTATAATTTAATATGAATAAAATGGGTATTCTTATTATTATATAGAGAAATACGTAGTACATTTAGATAGAAATAGTTTTACACATGTACATGCATGCATAGCTTTATTTTAGACAATACATACGTAAAATAGACAAATATTATTTGGTTATATTATACCGATAAAAGGATCCTTAATGAAGACAACATTGAAGGTATTGCCTGTTCTTATGGCCAATCGTTCGGAAGTATGGTCGATGCCAATGTCAGTGCAGATGTTTTCATCTCCATAATGACAAAACATCAACTTATAATAAGTGGAATTATTACCTTCAACTTCCTTAATCTGAAACAATGAGGCCACATAGCCTGCTTTACCGTTTGTTGACAAATACATTGGGTAATCTGATTGTAATGGGAAACCGTCCACCATCCACACATTGTTATTACAAACAGTCGGATTCCCAAGATCAAACTCAATGTTGACATCTCTTGATTCAGTGATTTCTACTTGTTCTGGTGCCTTTGGTTTGAAATACACTGGTGTACCTCTGTCAAATTCACGCGGGGACTGCATAACCTATAACCAAAAATCATATAATATAATCATGCATGTAACCGTATTTGTCTTCATTAGTTAGCTTTTGAAGTTTAGTTATATATGTCATCTAAAGTATATATCTCTTTTTTTTTGAAACAATGAAACGAAATATGTATCAAGTAAAATTTGAGTTTTTAAACGAGATGATCAATAACCTGGAACGGACAGACGATGTTAGCGTCTCCATTGAATAATACGGGGCCTCGCACTACTCCGGTTCGTGTCTTTTCTGATACGACAAAGTACCTGGTGTCTGATCTGAGAATTTCACCATTAATGTCATACACTAACTTCAATAGTCCTTGATTAGGACTAGCATTAGTGCATGAACACCAAAATGCAACCACAAATATTGAAATTACCAGAACAACGCTCTTCATTTTTAGTATTCTAGATAATTTGCTTTCTGTCACCTCTCAATTTATAGACAAGAATTTCGTAATTTGTGTCCATATTTATCAATATTTTTTTATTTGCACAAAATTAAATGACAGTATTTGCACATTTTTCTTATTGGCTGCTAATTTCGTTCTCATGTGCAGAAGATGGAAATACATTTATAAATGGGAAACTAATTAAATAGCAAACATTAGTTCTCTATCGACTGTTGTCGTAGTTTGTTTAATTACGAAAATTAATATAATTTTAAGGGAGGAAAAAGATAAGTGAGATCTAGAAAGGAAAGAGAGAAATGTATTTTGTATTATGTCTTTATTTTATATAAATTATATTTGAAATATAACATATTATACATTGTATTTATTTGCGGTAGATTCTTAATTTATTTTGTATTAATTATATTCGAAATACAACAAATAAAATTGTATTCATCATCTCTCTGTGAATATAAATATATTTGACAAAGCGGATGAATGCATATTGTATTCATATGAATCAGGTAGAATTGATACAAAAATACAAAATATAATTTTCGAATACATATTGTATTTTTATATAGTATTTTTAAACAAACATATTGCATTTTTATATAGTATTTTTAAACTATAGCTATTTTCCACCGTTTATTTTATTAGAAATTATTTTATAAAAAAATTTCAAAGTTCAAGATTTGTTTTTGCTCTCTCAATCCCTTACCACCCCTACCCCCACAAAAGAAAAAACCGTTTAGATAAATATTTCAGTTTTTTTTAAAAAAGTTTTTACCCCAATCTACACCCCTTCTCCCTCCCTAATTTTTTTTTTAAAGAAAATTGTTTTTTGAAATATATTTCAAATTTAAAAAAATTCATTTTTCAACCTCCTGCCACCCTCATCAAACTTTTTATTTTAAAGAAAATAATTTTGAAAAATATTTCAAATGTTATAAAAGAAATTCACCCCCAAATATTTGAAAAAATCATCTTCTTGATTTCATCCTTCTTTCCACAAGTTTCAAGGCTTAGATTACTATAACATTTTACATTGTCGTAGTTTAAATTAATAGCATGAAATATATCACCTTTTTTTTTAATTATAGTCATGAGTCTCTAGTGGAAGAATTGAACAGATTTGAGGTTTTATTGAGATTTGTTAAAAATTTATTGATAAACAATAATTGAAAATATGCATAAATTAGAATTTCTTTAAATTAAGATCGAAAGTATCTCATACGATTTAACATTTTATAATTTCTTTAATAAGTCTAAATTATATTTACAAATTTTAAGAGAATCGTACATAAACCCTACTACTACTATATATTTTATGTTCAACTAATCATCCTACTTCATTAACACGTTTTAATTATGTATAGTCTCTAAAGGTCCCATCGACACATTAAAATATATCCATTATTGGCCTGCAACAATGCAACTAGAGTTCATGATAAGAATGGAAAATTTGGGACTAAATCTAGATCGCGCACTGCAAAATTTATTGATGATAGCATTTTCAACTAGACTTTCTCCATATCCAGGGCTTAGACTCGATACCGCTAATTAATGATGAACCAGTCTTAACACTGAATCACAATTCAGGTTGGTCATTCATTCAATATAATTAGTTGATCATATTATAAAAATAATTATTTCAAATTTTTGTCAATTTGTAAAATCAAAAGAGAATTAATTTTCCCCCCTTTTTAACCTTACAATTATTTTTTCTAATATTTTTGTTAAACAAGTTTGTAATTTTTTTCAGAAAAAAATAATATAAGAGGGTAAATTATTTTTTAAAAGAATAAACAACTAATATGGAGCAAAAGTTTTTAAAATTTAAAACCTAAACCTTCCAAATAGCCGCCTCCTAATCACAAACAAATACACAAAGGAACTCCAGACCAAAGTTCGAAAAATGTAAGAAAATGTGTTATAATTATATGATGAGGTGTGTAAGTATTGTATTTTAAAGTTTGTGAGTTGTCATTATGTAAATTATACCAATATAATTAATAAGGCCAAACTTCAAACATTTTAGTGTACTTTTAAATTGTTTGCCAAGATTAACATCAAACATTTTTGATAAGTCTCAGAATTATCATTTTGTTATAATAAAAAGTCTTTGTTAATTTTAAAATAGTATGATTATTATATTTCCAGACATTGAAGGACGAAATAGATAGTGTAACAAAAAACGTGCAAATAAAGCGATGCTATATATATTGAGTTTCCTGTTGCTTTCAACTACCCTCTCTTTGATTGCCTTTTCCATTTATGACAATTATAAATTATATGAAAAATAAATTAGATGATACATAAAATATATTAAAATAATAGTATAAATTATTATACGATACGACTAATTGACCTATATAAAAATTAACTAAAAATATAAAAGAATTATAGAGAAAAAAAGTTTTCATAAATAAAAGCCTCTAAACGATCACATTTTGAATTCTATTGTGTTATGCGGTAAGAATAAAGTCATTCAATTTATAGATCTCCATAATTTTGTTTTAAGGAAAGAATAACCAAATATGAAAATAAAATATATATTTTCTCAAAAAAAGTAAAAACAATTATTGTAATATGTTAATTTTCCTTCGTAATTAAATTAAAACTTAAATATAATTAAAAAATAACGAAAAACTCTAACAACTACAACCATGATTATGTTGGAAATAAATCCGTAACAGAAATAATATTTGCTGTAATAAAGGTAATAAATGCGTAACACAACAATGCGGCTAAACAACGAGAATAAAAGAGAAATAATGACACCAAGATTTTACGTGGAAACCCTTCTAAATAAGGGAAAAAACCACGACCAGAGAGGAGCAACGAATATCACTATAGTAAGGATTTTACACTTGTATGTCTGAGTAAAACTCCAAAGACCACTACACATTTAAAAGAAATAACACTCTTTTGATTTTTCCACCTCACTATAATATAACGCACACTCTCTATTTTTCCTCACAGATTATTTTCCTCTGTGATGCCTCACTCTTCTTTTCTCTCTTTGTAATTCTTTTTGGTGTACTTAGAATGAATAATTGTCCTCCCTTTTATAGAGAACAAATACACTACCCTTCAAATGTGCTATAGAAGAAAAACATTTTTTTCTTCTTCATAACTTACCTACTCTACCAAACTTTGAAATTGGCACAAACCAAGTTTTTCTTCTTTATAGATTACCAACTCTATCAAACTTTGAAATTGGCACAAAGATATTCAAAGTTTGATAAATGGGGATGGACCTCACAATCTCCCCCTTCAGACCCATTCACCCTGAAGGAGGTAGCTATAGGTTTCTAGCTTGAGTACATGCCGACAAGTTCTTTGCATAGCTCAAACTTGTCCCTTGATACCACCTTGGTCAGCATATCTGAAGGGTTTTCAGTAGTAGGGATCTTCATGACCTGCATAGATCCGTCCTCTATGATACATGGTGTTCTTGCTCAAGTCTATTGAACTCTGACTGTCACAATAGACGACATATTCCTTCTGATGCAATCCAAGTTCTTGAAGAAATCGTTTCAGCCATAGCATCTCTTTGCCAGCTTCAGTAGCTGCAATATATTCTGCCTCAGTTGTAGAGAGTGCGACACACTTCTGCAACTTTGACTGGTGTTGGGTGGTCTTGGGCCTCCTCAACCCAAAAGCTAGCTCAAAGGTTGAGGCTTTCCCTCACAATTATAAATTGACCACCAGCCCTTCCACTTCCGATGTGGGATAACCCAACAATCTCCCACTTCACACATCGGGCCTTGGGCCGGAGAGAACGACAACCCAGTTCCTCCCGGTGGGCTGAGACTTTTTGACAAACTGGGCTCTGATATACCAATGTTGGGTGGTCTTGGGCCTTCTCAACCCAAAAGCTAGCTCAAAGGTTGAGACTTTCCCTCACACTTATAAATTGACCACCAGCCCCTTCCACTTACGATGTGGGATAACCCAACAGATTAAGATGCAGAAATAATGTTTATATCTTCGTCTATAACAATCATATATATACGCGTTAATTTTGTTACAGATTAGATATATACATTTACTTGAAATAGGTGTCTTTTGTAGAAGCATAAATCCAAAAAAAAGATTCATTTTATTTGAAACCATTTTTAAAATTGAAGTTGTCTTTGAAAATTTTGTAACATTTCTTTAATTTGTTGCTGAATTTTTAGAGCAGAAATTGTTTTTTGTTTTTCTATATTTTGGGATTATTTAGATAATTTTTTCTAATTATTATTATAAAATTGCCATCACCAAGGTTATATAGATCCTAAGAGTTAAATTTAGGTGTGCTGGGAAAGAGGGTGAATCAAAATTTAACATATTTTAATGGTGAATGGAAATTTGAAGACGAAGAAGTGTGAGGAAGCTGGTGAAAATGTGGCCCACATAATTTCATTATGATATTTTATTAAGATGACTATATATTATAATTCTATCGATATTGTATACAATCTCTATTTCTATTTAGTTGTCCACTTTAAAAATGACACAAATATTAAAATAGCAATAATTAATATAATAAAGTTAAAATTTTATCTGTATTAATTATAATTTCAAAAATAATGATTTAAAACTTAATTTTTTTTTAAGAATTTAAATAAGGATATAATAGATTTTTTTTTAATTAATTTGTTAAAATAAATAAGTTAATAAAGAAAATTAAAAGAAAAAATATGAACAACTATATATCTAAGTTTTCTCACACAATTTTGCAAGAATATATACCACATTGGAATGTGTGAAGTGGCGTTGGAGAGAGAGAATACAATTAATAATACATATAATTATAAAATTTATTTTTCTTATTTTAATCATAATAAATTTTTTTAATCACTTTTAAGAAATTTATTTTTTAAAAGAGATCTTTTAAAATAAAGAATATGAAAAAACTGATTTTTTTTTTAAAAAAAAGAAAAAGCCAAGAGCTGCATAGAAATCGATGGGCTTGCCAAATAAAATATAGGAAAAACTACATGATATAGCTAATATTAATATATATTTAAGATGAATAGCTATAGTTTACTTTTTTTGGTTATATAACTATATTATAATATTAAATAGCAAAGTGAATTAATTATACATTAATAATCATTTTTTTCAATTTTATATGTATATTAAGAAATATTAAGTAGTAAAGTAATTAGTACATGCCTAATTAATTATATTAGGCATGTTTTATGGTGCTTGTTCTCTATGTTTATCATCTTCAATGTTTTCTTTTTCAATATTTTTATAGCATCGATTTATTTTATTTTTGAAAATCCTACTGATGCACAATTCTTTTTTTGCATAATTGCAAGAGTGATTTTTGTGATTCATCTTCATTAGGTATTTTCTATTGTATTTTTTCTTTTTTTGTCTTTATGAAGATTATATTTGTATACATCTATATATTTCATCTATTTTCATAGAGTTTCAATTGAAGATTTTTTCATTATAATGGTAAAATCAGTACTCCAATATTTATTTATTTGATGAATTATTGGATAAACTTCCTTAGTTGATTTCGATAGCAGTGGAAAAAAGTAGTATAACAAGAACAGAAGAAAAGAGATGGTGAAATTTAGTTGTACAACAAAAGCAGGAGGAAAAATTAACAAGTTATATTTATACGTATATTGTTTGTAAAAAAAGTTATACAAGATGGACATGAGCAAAGGTATTCAAATGTATGTTATATAGGTGTATTAATAAAGTAACTATTTAAATTGTTGTGCTCTAATGCTAAATTTATATACTTTACTAAGTTTGATATTTTAATACATTAAATTCTATGATGGTTTGTATTTTTTATTTTTTTATACAGTGAAATTGTTATACATTTGGATACTTTTATTGTATTATATTTCATTGTCGTTTTTTTCAATTGCTCAATTGTATTGAAATATCATCACAAGTTAAAAGGTTGATTAGGGTATATAAGTATATTTGAATATACTTGGATACTCACATTGTGTTATGTTCTATTTTTCTTATTTTGGGTTGTCCATGTATTTTTGTTAACAACAAAGGTAGTCATATTATTATATATATATATATATATAATAATATATATATTATATATATATATATATATATATATATATATATATATATTATAGGTGTATTTATAAGGTAGACGTATTTAAATTGTTGTGCTTGTATGCTAAATTGATATACTTTATCAAGTTTGATATATTAATATGTTAAGTTCTATGGTGATTGTATCTTAGATATATTAATACATCAAGTTATATAAGTCATTGTATCAATTTGAAATCAAAGTATTCATATGCTAACTGTATAGATTAAATAATACATTTTTCTCGGTAGGAAATTAGATTATATGTGTTGAATCGTCCAATTGAAGCGCCACATAAGTAGATTTATAAAAATCAAAATTACCGTACAAGTTATGCTTTTCATGGAGTTCAACTATTTAAAATCGAAAGAAATAAGATGCATTCATCAATTCATCAAATATAATAGATAAATTTAACTAAACAAAATTCTATGAATATTTTTATGACTTTTGTATAAGAAAAATGAAGTAAGAACAATAGAGATAACAAAACAATGGAGTAAAATGTATCCAATATTTTTGTTTATTTAAATGGAATCTGAATATATATGTTTTCAATAGGTAAATATTAATTGGTAATTTAATAATGGAAAGTTGAGAGTCTTAGGAAGTAATTAAAGGGTTGTAACTAAATTACCTTATTTACTGAATTAAAATTGTAATTGTATTACTGTATAAATAATAATAATAATAATAATAAAAGTTATACAACCAGCTAGATAAACATAAACTATAGTCATTTTTTATAAATATCATACTTATATCTATTAAAGTTCAACAACCCTATAATTATTATTTTTGTAAGTTGCTCAATAAAATATGCCATCGTATTTGTTTGGCATGTTTTAGTAATGGGATCGTCTCATTGATGCGGTCCCCGTCAGGACATTTATACTCACTTTTGGACATTAACTACATGACATGATAAAAATGGAAAAAAATTAATCCACCATTTATTTTCAATGGTGAATATAAATTATTCAAATATTGTCGATCAGAATTTATTTTAGTTTGGTTTCAATTATGATTTTCATCAAATTGAAAATTTATTAATCAAATAGATCGAACTTTCAACTTTAATTTTCACGCTAGATTATTATAACATTTTTTATCGTCTATTTAAATTGAACGCATGAAATATGTCATCTCCTTTTAATTATATTCATAAGTCTCTAGTGAAACAAATTAAACAAATTTTTGATTTTATTGAGATTTGTCGTAGACTTATTGACTTAATAAAACACTCACTAAAAAAAAATGCATAAATTTCTCTAAATTTGGACGGAAGTATTTCTAGGATTTATCATGATCCTATACATACATACATATACATATACATATACATATGACATATTATATATATATAGATATAACAATATATATATATATATATATATATTCAATTATAACAAATCTAAATTAAATTTACTCCAAATTTTGGGAGATGTCCTACATTAAACCTATTACTCCTATATATTAAATGTTCAACTACTCATCCTATTTCATCGACACATTTTAGTTATGGCTGGCCTCTAATGGTCCCATCCGCACATTAAAATATATCTATTATTGTCCTGCAACGGTGCAAGTAAATTTGGACCGTGAATTTCAAAATTTATAGAGAATAATACTTCTAATATGACTTTTTTTATTTTCAGACTTAAACTTGAAATCTTTGATTAATAGTGGACCAGTCCTTGCATAGTACTACAGTCTATATTGGTCATTCATTCAACATTAATTGATCATATTATAAAAAAAAGTTAACTTTTTTGTCAATTTATAAAATCAAAATAGAATTAATTAAGTTTTCTCATTTTAACTTTACAATTTATTTTTTTAGAAAATGTAAACAAGTTGTAAAGTTTTTTTTAAAAAATATATATAAAATAACAAGTGTAAGTTTTTTTTTTTTTTGGTTTTCTTTTGTTTTTTTTTTTTTAAAACAAATGGGGCAAAATTATGAGAGGATAAAACTAGATCTATAGTATACCAATAGCCGCCTCCTAATCATAAACAAAATATATGCAGAAAGGAACTCGAGACCCAAGTTCGAAAAATGTTTTGTAATAAGGAAAAACTATTTTATTTTATCATAATCTCTAAAAAATTTACTATTAAAAATAATCCCTCACACTAAACAATCCTCTCCTCTCGGATTCATCACTCCCATATGTATCTGGATGTCCTATCTCCTCTCATGTACATCTTTCCCCTATGTATCTGGATGTCCTATACCCTCTTTGGTATATCCATCCCCTATGTATTTGGATGTCTTATCCTTCTCCATTACACCCCCTCCCCTGCGTATTTAAATGTTTATTGATGTATCATGGAATCTATTGATGTATTCGAAAGTCTAGTAATGTATTCAAAATCTATAGATTCTTGTAATTAGAGGGAAATAATGTAATTAATTAACTATCGGCATTATGAGATTTATATAAATCTATCTAGCTAGATAATTATATGTTTGAGGTGTGTAGAAATTGTATTTTAAAGTTGCAAGTTGTAATTATGTAAATTATTATACTAATAATTAGTCAGGCTAAACTTTAAACGTTTTAGTGAACTTTTAGCTTGCTTGCCAAGGCTAACATCAAACATTTTTTGGACAAAAGTCTCAGATCATTATTATATGTTAAAATAAAAAGTCTTTATAATAATTTTTTTTTAAAGTTATATTATTATTATTATTATATGTCTCAGACATTGAAGGACAATATAGATACTATTATTCATGTAACAAAAAACGTGCATGTGGTGGTCTATAAATTGAATTGGAGATAGATTACTAGGAAGCAAAATACACAAAAACAAAGATGAATATATTGAGTTTCCTCTTGCTTTCAACTACCCTCTCTGTAGTTGCCTTCGCCATTTCTGATACTAATGTGAATGTTATATCCACTCCTGTGTTGGACTGGGAGGGCAAGTCACTCAAGATAAACGAGGAGTACGTGATTAATAGTATTGCCGTTGGCGGTGGAAGCGTATACTTAGATAATATTAAAAACCGTACTAAATGCCCAAACGACGTTTTGCATGACAGTTCTGGTGGTTTTTATAACAGCACACCCGTCTTGTTTTATACTATGCAACTTGGAAGTCAATTCGTTCCTGAAAACCAAGATGTTAGTATAATGTTCTCAACTTCTTCTGTAGAAAAGTCATGTGTTAACGAAACTGTTTGGCAAGCTGGTCATCAGAAGATAGGCCCCATACCTTCACCACCTAGGTTTGTTATAACTGGTGCTACCTTAGGATTTCCAGGACCTGATAACATACAGAACTGGTTCAAAATAGTGAAATATGAGACTGGGAGACCTCATTCTTACAAGTTAAGGTATTGTCCTAGCAAATTTATTTGTCCAACATGCAAAGTTGATTGTGCAGATGTTGGATTGTACAGGGACAGTGGACACACCCGTCTTGTTCTCAATGACGAGACTTATGCCTTTGGCTTTAGCAAAGTAAGCAACCATCTTGATGCATAGTTAATTATTATCTATGCTTACTAGTATAACCTAGCTCTATTGCTTTCTAGCTAAAATAATTATGTGGATCATCCTTCTATGTAATATTAATGCTTATTATGATGAATAAAAGAGCTAGGTTCTTTATTTATTTATTTATTTCTGCTTTCAAATAAATAAGTTTTAATTAATAAGTGCTACGGATTGCTTATCGATAATTATTCAATCCGGTACCGTTACAACATTTGTTGTAATTCTCAAATGTAGCCTTGCATTCTTGATAGCTACAAAAATAATAAAAGTGTACGTAGCAAATTGATTGATTTGCTTGCATGACAACTACGTTTTTTTTTTTCTTTATCCAAATCCTAATTCATTGGCATGTTTTAGTTATGGACAATTACATGAGTATCATTTGGGCCAATAAGACATGGAGCAATAAATCACAAAAGTATTGACCAAACTAAGTCATTATATAAAGTAATTCAATCAAAATAATATGTTTTTTTTTAAAATTTTTTATAAAACTAGTATAAATGTATTTTACAGTAACATTTTAGGGTATATTTTATTTTTTTTAAAGCTGACGGCGTTAGATTGATATACGTTACTCATAGTAAAGTTTTACTCCTAAAACGTTACTGTGAGTAACGTCTTACTCTTAAAACGTTACTCACATAGGAGTAAAATGTTACTCACAATAATGTATATTAATCTAACACTGTAAGTTTTAAAAAATTGAAATATACCCTAAAACGTTACTGTGAAATACGTTTATACTAATTTTATAAAATTTTGAAAAAAATATATTGTTTTAATAAATTATTTTATATAATGACTTAGTCTGATAAAAAATTCTAAATCACACACTTAAATTTGGATGAAAGACATATATGCACTATATTTTATTATGTTAGCGTAAGAAGTCATAAGATCTACTTCTTTTTTTTTTGTTTTCACATTAGATATTTGGTACTCACATCATGTATTTAGCCTTTTCTTATTGGCTGCTAATTTAGGTCTCATGTGTTTGAAGATGAAAATCCAATTATAAATGGAAAATAGCAAACATTAGGCACCCTATAGTCCATAATTTGCCTAGTCACGAATAAAAGCAAAAAAGTAATGGGAGGAAGGAGGAGGGAGATAAGCGAGATATGGAAAGAGACTAGAATATAGGTACTTTTTCATGTATTTTGGAGACAAATACATATACAAATTGCTTTTGTATTAAAATGTATACATATTAACTGGAGATATGTGAGCCACATCGAGAGATGGAGGAAAGAGGTGGATATCAAGAGAGGCGGAGGGGAGATGATTGTAATTTGTATTCGTTTTGCATTGTATTATGGATTTAGAAATACAATATACTGTATTTTTTATTGTATTCTTTATTTATTTTGTATCAATTGTATTCGAAATACAACGAATACATTTATATTCATCCTCTCTTTGATTAAATATAGATACATTTGACTAGGGGTGTGCAAAAATCGAACCGACCAATAAATCGAATCGATAAAATGTTATTGGGTTATTGGGTTTTAAATGGGTTTAGAAAAAATAATTATTGGGTTATTGGGTCGGTTTCGGTTTTTCCTATTGGGTTATTGGGTAAACCGATAACCCAATAAGACGATAGTTATTTACTACTTTACCCTTCCTCAATATTAAAGATACATAATTTAATACATAAATAGATTCAATATTAGCTTTTCAGGCTATGTGATTTTTTGGTTAGGAAATTGGTGAGAACTTTGTTGATTATCTGGTGGATCAAGCAACTGTTCAAGATTGTCTCATTGAAACATTTTATTTTACTTTTAATTCTAGTTCGTAATTGTAGGCGATAGCTTTTGCAAGTTTGTGAATTTTAGTAATTTGATCAACATTCAAAGTTTTCTATTATGTTTTGGTGGTAAGTTGGTAACATGTAACTATAACATACGTACTATTATATATTATTTGATCGACATTTTCTTATTGGGTTAACCGAAATCGAACCGATAACATCAAAAACCGATGAATCAATAAACCGATAAAAAATTTCTTATTGATTTGTTATTGGGTTATCATATTTTAAAACCGAAAACCGATAAACCGAACCGATTATATGTAAAACCGAACCGAACCGACCGATGCACACCCCTACATTTGACATAGAGGATAAATGCATATTTTTGTTTCCCTCTCTCCCCTACTCCAGATCTCGCTCGCCACTCTCCCGAATCTCGCTCGCCACCCTCGCCTTTCTCACTTATACAAACAGAAGCGAAATGTATAAATTGCGTTTCCGTTTGTATAAAGCGTGAGAAAATTGTATATACACATGCAAGTACATATATTTTCGTCTTATACACTTATAATTATACAATAAAAATACCCCCCTACTCAGTTTCTTTTGTTTTTCTCACTTTCTCGTTTTATACAATTTCCAAATTGTATCTAATTTCTCTCTTTCTCGTTTTATACAATTCGATTCAATTGTATATTCCTTGTCAAGTCTCTTTGTCTTTCTCTCTTTCTCATTTTATACAAATTCAAATTGTATATAATCGTTCTATACACTTATAATAATACAATTCGTTTTATACACTTTGTTTTTATACATTTCTCTGCCCAAGTGTCTTTCTCTTTCTTGTTTTATACACTTCGTTTTATACACTTCGTTTTATACAATTTGCTTCAACTGGAGCGCAATTATGCAAACTTTGCTATAGTATACAAATATGAATTTTTTATTTGTTATATGTGAAAGTTGCCCTAAAAACATATTTTTTTTATACAGTATTTTTAACCCATAAATAAGTTGTTGATTTTAACTGGTGTCATAATTTTTTCATTAATTCGACTTAAAAGATTGAAAAAACTTGAGCAAAAAAAGAACCGAGAGTGACAATAATTTGACATATTTGTTTGGCACATTTTTGTTATGGCATAGTAACACATGCGGTCCCGTAAAGACATTAATATTCATTTTTGGCCTTTAACTAGCTACATTAAATATTACATGAAAAAAAATAAAAATAACTTGCTTGTTAATATTTATCTTCAATGTTGGATATAAATTAGTATTCAAATATCTTTTAATTAGGCCAAAAAGATACGATGTTACTATATTTTTAGCACTAAATTAAATTTAACGTATAATATTTTTGTTTCAATTTATGTGATTTTGGATTTGTTTATAGTATATGTAATAAACATTGAATTAGTTTTACAATATCAGTAACGGTGAGGTTGGATGAATTTAAAAAGTGAGAGCACATATATTGTTTATGAACTACATTCAAATTTGAAAGCCGAAACTTCATGATAATAAAAAATATTGAAAACACTTTTAAACTTGACATAAATTATTAATTTCATTTTCAAACTATTAATTGTCTTAAAAACACCTTTCTACTTCATTATCGTAATAGGACCACTTTATTGGTTGTCAACTATTACACGTCAGATTCTAGTATCTAAATTAAATGTATTCCAAATTTTAAACAATCAATGTATAAATTAAGCCTACGACTATTGGGGGAAAAAAAAACTAATTAACCATCGTACTTTATTAACATGTTTTAGCTATGGTGTAATAATGGTCCCATCGGCACATTAGTATATAACATATATTCATTATTGACCTGCAACAGTGCAACTGCAAGAAGAGTTGATGATAAGAACGAAAATATTGACTACTTAATTGTTCTTTAATTTCTTTGATAATTAATGATGAACAACAATATGTACAATATGATTAGTAAAACTAATTAAGGTGTTACAGCTTAACTTTACTTTGATATGTTCATTTAATATTAGTTTTACATATTTTAGAAATAGTTTTATCAAATTATTTGTCAATTTATAAAATTAAGAGAGAAAATTAAATATTATTTTCTCTATTTCAACCTTATCATAATTTTTTTTAAAAAGCCACAATATATTCTTTTTTCTTTTTGTTCTAACTCGATATTTGGTGCTCACATAATGTATTTCACCTTTTCTTATTGGCGGCTAATTTAGTTCTCATGATGTGTAGAAGATGGAAATCCAATTATAAGTGCAGAACTTTCAAAATAGCAAGCACTCGGAATTCTATAGCCCATAGTTTGCTCAGTTACAAATAATAGCAAAATATTAAGGGAGGAAGGAGGAGGGAGACGAGCGAGGTCTCGAGGAGAGAGAAGATAGTGTATTTTTTGTGGATTTTGTAAGCTATACTAATACAAACTGATTTATGTATAACAATGAATACATATTAAGAGGAGAGATGTAACCAAATCGAGAGAGGGAGGAGAGAGGCGAGCGAGATCAAGAGAGGGAGGAGAGATGGTTGTATTTTGTATTCATTTTGCATTGTATTATGTATTTATTTTGTATCAATTGTATTTAAAATACAACGTATTGTATTTTGCATTGTATTCTTTATTTATTTTGTAACAATTGTATTCAAAATACAACAAATATAATTGTACTAATTCTCTCTTTGATCGGATACAATTATATTTGACAGAGAGAATTGATGCATAATATATTCTTATGAACACAAATACAAAATATAATTTTATATACAATTGAAATAAAATTTAAACTTTTAACTATATTGGAAAGCAAGGGAGAGAGGGAAAGGGTTTGTTATTAAAAAAAAATATTTCTTCTTTATATAATATCTTTAAATTATAGTTATTTTCTATAAGTAAATTATTAATTTTAACTGGTTTCATATTTTTTTCATTAATTTGACTAAAAGAATTGAAAAATCTCAAGCAAAAAAAACAAAAAAACGAAATTGACAATTAATTTGTCATATTTGTTTGGCACGTTTTAGTTTTGGCATATTAACATGCGGTCCCGTCAAGACATAAATATTCATTTTTGGCCTTTAACTAGCTAGGATTACATGACAAAAATGAAAATAACTTTGCTGCCTGTTGGTATTTTTCTTCAATGGTGGATATAAATTAGTATTCCTATGTATTTTTTAGGCCAAAAAGATACTATATCTCTCAATTTTAATTGATCTATGTTCGTTAGTTTTGGCCCTCAATTTTTACACACTTTTTAGCATTCGACTTTATGGGAGTCAAGATAAAAGGGTAAAAAAAGGTAAAATTTTTTGAAAGGATACATTGATTATGAACTCTCAAATTTGAAAGTTGAGAATAGGTAATAGACAAACATATTGAAAACACTTTTTAATTTTGTATGAATTATTAATTTCGTTTTTAAATTATTGGTAGCTTTAAAAATACTCTTCTATTTATCTACTGTAATAGAATTACTTTATCGATCATTCATATGTTCAACTGTTACGTGTCCTGATTTTAGTATCCAAATTAAATGTATTCCAACTTTGAAGAGATGTCAATGTATTAATTAGGCCTACTACAACTGGGAAAAAACTAATTAACCATCGTACTTCATTAACATGTTTTAATTATGGTCTAATAATTGGTCTCATAGGCACATTAGTATGTAATATATATCCATTATTGGCCTGCAACAGTGCAACTCCAAGTAGAGTTAATGATAAAAACGGAAAATTTGGCTACTTAAATATTCAATAATTTCTTTGGTGACGATACATGAAAAACAATATGTACAGCCGTATGATAAGTAAAACTAATTAAAGTTTACAACTTAATTTCACTCTATTCATTCATTCAATATTAGTTGTTCATATTTCAAAAATATTTATCTTAATATTTGTCAATTTATACAATCAAAAGAGAATTAATTATCAATTTCTCTTTTTAATCTTATAATAATTAACTCTTTTTAAAGTGTAAATAAGTTTCTAAAGTTTTTCTTAAAAAAATTTATCAGTAAATTATTTTTTATAAAGAATAAATAACTAATATGGAGCTCAAACTTTGACAGTGGGGGGATGAAGAAAGGACCCCTAACCACAGTAAAATTATTTGAAGACAAAATCTTACAGCTATAGCCTATATATATATATATATATTTTTGCAAAAAATTATATCAATAAATTAAGCAGACTGAAATAGATTGACTAATAACCTTGTTTCCGATCATTAATATTTATTTGTTTAGAATAAAAAAAAAATGTGTTACTTATTTGGTTATTATAACGGTGGTAGTAGGTATTCATTTTTTTGTTTGTCAAAAATGCCCTTAATTAGTATGTCTATAAATTGGACGTAGAGTGATAGCAATTAGCAAAAGCCACAGATAAAAGAAAGATGAAGAAGTCTATTAATAATATTTTGAGTTTGTTGTTTGTTTTGAGTACCCTTTCTTCTTTTGCCTTCTCTGAATCTTTCAGTTCTGAGAATCCAATTGTCCTCCCCACAAGTGATGATAATATTATACTCCCTGAAATTTATGACCAAGACAACGATCCGATCAGGATTGGTATGACTTACATTATTATGAACCCTAATATCGGGGGTGGAGCCGTATACTTGGACAACATTGGACACCTTAAATGCCCAAACGCTGTGTTGCAGCACATACCAGTTCCCGGTCTTATGGGTAATGGCACGCCCGTCATGTTCGTTCGTGATAGATCCGATTTTGATGATGTGGTGCGTGTAATGACTGTCGTTTATATCAAATTCTTTGTTGAAACAACACCATTGTGTGTTAACGAAACTGTTTGGAAAGTTAATGATGAACAGATCGTGGTAACTGGTGGTAAGGTAGGAAATGAAAACGACATATTCAAGATTATGACAACTGACATTAAGATACAAGGTTACAAAAATATATACAAGTTGCTGCATTGTCCCCCTTATGTTAAGTGCAACGCTATCGGCGGCACCATTAAAGATGAACATGTTCGTCTAGTGACTGTCGATGGTGAGGGCTTTATTCCATTTGTGTTCTTCAAGGCGTAGAATCCTAATGCTAGCTTGCTTTCTAAATAAAGTGGAACCATCACTCCATGTAATTTAAATTAATGCATGTATGTAGCATGCTTATGATCAATAAATAAATAAACAAGCTAGCAATTACCTTACCTTCTTCATTTATTTACTATCTTTTCCCTTTAATTCTGTTTGGAGGTTATTAATATGGATTTTTGTATTTCAGTTTGTCGTTTGTTTTTAAGTTAGGGTTACTTTTGTTTTTGTTCTTAATTAAGGTCTCATTTGTTACAAGGAGATCATGTGATCATATATAAGGGAAAAATCCTAGGAGTTTAGATACTTGAGTAATGAATTATAATATTGATAAGATGACTCTAACAATTTATTTGTTGAATATTGAAGACGTCTTATGTTTTGTGTGTATAGAAATAAAGCCTTTCTTTAAAAGATCCACAATTTAGAAAAGTTTACTGATGAATGATGATAAGAAAAGGGCGCTACGATTATATTCAAGCGGAAAATTGAATCATAATAAATTGAATGATAATCGAATTAAATTAAATTTCTTTAGATTTATATTACAGGATTTAACCCTTCATCATTCGGCTCCTCTCCATTTCTCATTTTCTTCAATTTTTTACTTAAATGTATGACACCTATATTACTTAAATATTAAAAGTCTAGATTAATTAATTTTTTAATCAAAAAAGTATACTAATTAACCATGATTAAAAAGATATTTAAGATTCCCAACTTTAGTTAGAAAATATTCATTTTCCAATTTTTTGAGGATAAATAGATTTACTTCAATTAAATAGCATTATGCTTTTGATATAAAAAGAGTTCTATGTTTAACAACTTAAGAGTCACGATAAAAAAAAAATATATACATTTTTAAAAGAAATTAAATTATATCTAATTTTGGAAAAGTTCGACGAACTTTTAGTTTTGTTTGATATTTTATGTCAACGTGATTTTCAATATCTTTTATTAATATCTGAATGCTAAAAAGTTTATTTTATGATTTATAATATCTTTCTTCGTTAATTAATTTAAATGTTTGTTTTAAATTGACAGAAATTTAGTCTATGAAGAAACACTTCTTTTTGGGTGAATGGAAAAACTATAAATAATGAAAATGATTTGAAATTATAGTGAGAAAAAATTGTGAGATAGACTAAATTTATATATAGCCTTTTAATAATGAATAAGGTGTTTGATTAATTAAAAATATGCATAACTGATATTTAAATAATACAAGTGTCTTAAGGGCAACTTTCACATATAGCAAACAAAAAATTGATATTTATATGTTATAGCAAAGTTTGCATAATTGTGCTCCATAGCAAACAAAAATTGTATAATTCGCTATACATATACAATTGTATAATTCACTGGGCTAAATTGTATAATTCTCTGGTCTATTTCGCTGCAATTGTATAATTCGCTATCCTATTTCACTGCGATTGTATAATTCACTATCTTATTTCACTGCGATTGTATAATGCACAATTGTATAATTCGCTGCCTATTTCGCTGCAATATTTTTATAAAATTTGTTTTGCATACAGTTGAATTGAATTAAAATGTATGTATATTGCATAATTATAAGTGTATAGCAAGAAGATATATGTTTTATACACACAATATATACACTTATGTTGTATAAAGCTAGAGAAAATTGTATTTCACTGCAACTGTATAATTCGTTGGCCTTTTTCTCTGCAATATTTGAAGTAAAAAGTTTGTAAATTGTATAATTAAGTGTATAACACGAAGATATATATTTTTGCATGTGTATATACAATTTTCTCTCACTTTATACAAAACAGAAACAGAATTTATACACTTCTGTGTATAAAGTGAGAGAGGCGAGCGAGAGTAGAGAGTGGCAAGCGAGATTTTTAGGAGAGAGACACCTGACAAACTTTAGCTAACGTTTGCTATGGAGCACAATTAAATCAAACCCTAGCTACTCCATTTATTTTAGGTTATTATTTTGCTATTATATATAATTTTCCCTATGTTGTTTAAATAGAAACTCGAAGAAAATGAAGAGAAGCCAAATTCAAATTAAATTTACTCCAAACTTTAGGAGATGTCGTGTATTAACTCTATTACTACTATATATTATATGTTCAACTAATCATCCTACTACATTAACACATTTTATTTATGTCTAGTCTTTAATGGTCCCGTCGACACATTAAAATATATCCATTATTGGCAGGTCCCGTCGACACATTAAAATATATCCATTATTGCCATGCAACACTGTAACTGCAACTAGAGTTGATGATAAGCTTAGAAAATTTGAGACTAAATCTGGATCGTGAACTATAAAATTCATTAGTGATAGCATTTTCAACAAGACTTTTTTCATATTTAGGATTTAAACTCGAAATTTTTGATTAATGATAAATCAGTCTCAGCATTGCATCACAATTCAGGTTGGTCATTCATTCAATATTAGTTGATCATATTAAAAGAATAATTATGTCAAATTTTTCATCAATTTATAAAATCAAAATAGAATTAATTTGTTTTCCTCATTTTAACCTTAAAATTATTTTTCTAAAAAAAGTGTAAATAAGTTTGTAACAAAATATCAAAAAGAAAAAAAAAGGTTATTCTTTTTTAAAAAATAAACAATTAATATGGAGCAAATCTTTTTACAATTTTAAATCCAAACCTATAGTATACCAATAGCCACCTCCTAATCATAAACAAATACACAAAGGAACGCTAGAGCCAAACTCGAAAAATGTATGAATATGTACTATAATTATATGATGAGGTGTGTAAATATTGTATTTTAAAGTTAGCAAGTTATTTTAGTACTTGTATTAAATTTATATAAATCTTGTATGAAAGTTATACAAAATATTATTGTAATTATATTGAAAAATTTTCATAAATCAGCACGAACCTTACAGAAAATTTTGAGCAAAATTTTACACTTTTTTGAGTTAAAAGTTTATACGCGTTTTGAAAGAAAAAAATAACTCCTGCTATGTTTGTTAATGAAAATCCTGTGCTACTTTTGGTAAATATGGGTCTGTTTTTATGTATTCATTAAATTTATGTCTGCTTTCTAATTGTGTTTTCAAATTTACCTATTTTGAGATCAATTTCAAATGTATACAAGTGAAATTTAAATTTTATATTTAATTATAAATACTTTTATTTGAAGAGTCGCTTTACAAAGATCAAATATTAAATATTTTTATCTGATGTTTGAGATGGTTTATCAAGGCCAACTTCAAACATTTTCTTAATACATACATTTTTTCCTAACTTATCAAAGCCAAATTTCAAACATTTTTACAAAGTTTGTCGGGACTCACGTGATAGATGTGTGTCAATGAAAAGGGCTTCGAAATTTATATGTTTTTAAAATAAATTTAGGCGTACGTGTTTGAGATTAAAAATTTGCATCTCGACTTTAAAACATTTTTGTCTTTGTGTAGGTCATTACTAAAACGTTTTTGCCTGAAATTTGTTATGGCTTGCCAAAACTTATACCTTTAGACAATTTTCACAGGCCAAACTTCAATTATTTTTTGAACTTTTACCTTTCTTATCAAAAAACATATTATTACTAGAAGCCTATGGTGCGTGATATCATGCACTAAAGACATTAGTGGAGTAATGAATCTGACTAGGGCTGGGCATAAATATCGGAAAAACAAAATATCGTACCGAATCGAATTCTTTTTATATTTTTCGGTTTCGGTTTTCGGTTCGGTATTCGATATATATTTTTGTATTTTTCGGTATTTTGATTCGATTTTTGGTATGTAATTTTGTGTTATTCGGTATTTCGGTTTATCGAAATATATTATATTATAATATATATTTATATTATATTAATCATTAATGTTAAATAATAAATATTATAATTTAAAATAAAAAAAAATAAAAAGTAAAAGACACTTTTTGATGTAACTATTTTTAGCCCATTAAGTTGAAACAAACAAAAAAATTTGTAAATTTTGAAAAGCCCTACTAAGCAGGCCCATTAAAAAATCGAAATAATAAAAATCGAACCGAACTGAAATAATAAAAACCGAACCGAACCGAATTATTTCGGTTCGGTGTTCGGTACACATTGTACAAGAACCGAAAACCGAAAAAAATTGAAAAAAAAAATGAAAACCGAACCGAATTACCGAATGCCCACCCCTAAATCTGACTTTAATATCATAATAAATATAAGAGAAACTTTCACATATAACAAAATTCAAATTTGTATGTTATAATAGAGTTTGTATAATTGCGCTTCATAACAAACATATATATGTATAATTCGCTATACATATACAACTGAAAGTTATGTCTATTTCGCTATACATATATACAAAGAAGCAATTGTATAATTCGTTGATTCCTTTTCAGATTTGTATAATTTCGCTGGCACACCGTTTGTTTAAATTGTTTTTAGCCTCTCATTTGAATAAATCGTTGTTAGCCTCTCAATTCAATTGTATGTGTTTGTATATCTGTATAAAATTTGAATTTTTATACAATTGTATCGAATTGTATAAAACGAGAAAGAGTGAAAGTAAAAGATATTTGGGCAGGAAAATATTTGTATTGTATAATTATAAATGTATAGGACGGAGATATATGCATGTGTATGTGTATATACAATTTTCTCTCGCTTTATATAAATGAAAACACAATTTATACAATTCTATTGTACAAAGCGAGAGAGGCGAGCGACATGGAGTGAGAGAGGCGAGCGACATGGAGCAAGAGAGGGAGAGTGGCGAGCGAGAATATGAGAGAGAGAGGTGATTGGCACACAGTTTGATATGGGACACAAATAAATTAAACGATAGCTACTGTATTTGTTTTTTACATTATTAGTTTGTTATTCTATACAATTATCTCTAGATATATAAGAACACTTGAATCTAACTCAATCTCAAAAGCTAACAGACAAAAACAAAAATTGTTCAAAGCCATATAAATAATCAAAGAACTCATCGTTCATCTAAGAGACCTTTTTTTTTTTTCTTTTGGTAATAAGATATAAGAGATGTTGTATTACAATAATTTGGAGATATTTTGATTTATGTTTTTTTTTTCTAGTTTAGTACACGTTTATTTTCACACCATGATATATCTATTTTTTTTTTTTATAATATGGTTCAGTGGGGCCTATTGCAAGGTTATACCTTTCAAAACAAACAAATAAAATAACACAACAGTTTAGAAGCAAAAATCTTCTTCTTCTTTTTTTTTTTGTTAGTGACACTTTTGGATTATTGCATTTAGACAGATCTAATTTAACTGTGTTTCCTTTTTCTTTTATATTTTATACTCTTTGTATATAATATGTGGATGTAACTTATTTTTTGAATAATATAATAATATAATATAATGATACTAAAAAGGTAATACATAGATACCTTTTATACGCAACAAATATTATAAGATAGATATTTAAATTTTAATTACTGATCGACATTTAAACAAAATTATATTTTTCAAAATGAATTCGAATTTAAAATCGAACTATAATAACAAAGAAAATTCTATTGGTTCTATAGTAAAATGTCAAAACAACATCTAAGGACAAATTAGAGCCTATTTAATCAAATTTTTAGAATTAATTTATCTTGATAAATAACTAAAAAAGACATCTTTAAACATCAACTGATATTGGGCCATGCTTTTTTTAAAGAAAAAAACTTATTTTTCTCAAAAAGTATTTTTCAAATCAACACAATTAAGAAACAATATTTTTAAACTTTTTTTTATAAAAAATAGTTTCTCTATTTTCATAAATATTTATTTCTCCCAGAAAAAATTAAAAAAACACTATTATCAAAATAAATTGATTCTAAAATAATCCTACTACATTAACACGTTTTAGTTTTCTAGTCTCTAATGGTCCCTTCGGCACATTAAAATATATCCATTATTGGCATGCACTGCAACTGCCACTAGAGTTGATGATAAGAATGGAAAATTTAGAACTAAATTTGGATCGTGCACCAACGGCATTTCAAATAAGACTTTTTTCATATCTAGGTTTAAACTCGAGACTTTTGATTAATGATGGGTCAGTCTCATCACTACATCACAATTCATGTTGGTCATTCATTCAATATTAGTTAATCATATTATCAGAATAATTATCTAAATTTTTTGTCAATTTATAAAATTAAAAGAGAATTAATTTGTTTTCTTCATTTTAACCTTATAGTTATTTTTCTAAAAAAAAGTGTAAATAAGTTTGTAAAAAGAAAAATTTAAATAAAAAAAGGATAAATTTTATTTTAGAAAGAATAAACAATTAATATGGAACAAAGGTTTTTACAATTTTAAATATAGTATACCAATAGCCGCCTCCTAATCATAAACAAATACACAAAGGAACTCGAGATAGACCCAAGTTCGAAAAATGTATTATAATTATATGATGAGGTGTGTAAATATTGTATTTTAAAGTTTGCAAGTTATTGTAGTACTTGTATTGAATTAATATAAATCTTGTATGAAAGTTATACAAAATAATATTGTAATTATATTGAATTTTCATAAATCAGCATGAAACATATGTAAAATTTGAGCAAAATTTTACACTTTTTGAGTAAAAATTTCATTCGAGTTTTTCAAAAAAAAAAAACAAAGGACACTCTCGCTATGTTTGTTAAATGAAAATCCCATGCTACGTTTTGTAAATATGGGTCCGTTTTTATGTCTTCGTTAAATTTATGTCTGCTTTTTTAATTGTGTTTGCCAAATTACCCATTTTGAGATCAATTTCATACATATACAAGTGAAATTTAAATTTTATATTTGATTTTAGATATTTTTATCTGAAGTGTGGCTTTACAAAGGTCAAACATTAAATATTTTTATTTGATGTTTGATATGGTTTATCAAGGCCATTTTCTTAAGAAAGTTGTGGACTTTAAATTAACGCAGCACTTCATATATTTTTACCAATTTTTTTCCTAACTTATCAAAGCCAAATTTCAAACATTTTTACAAAGGCTGTCGAGACTCACGTGATAGATGTGTGTCAATGAAAAGGGCTTCGAAATTTATTTGTTTTTAAAATAAATTTAGGTGTACGTGTTTGAAATTAAAAATTTGCATCTTGACTTTAAAACATTTTTGTCTGTGTAGTTCATTACTCAAACGTTTTTGCCTGAAATTTGATATGGCTTGCCAAAACTTATACCTTTAGACATTCAAAGACGAAATAGGTATTATTCATGTAAAAAAGAAAACGTTCAAATGAAGCGATGCAATAATATGTATATGTGGTGGTCTATAAATTGGAGATAGATTAATAGCAAGAAAAATACACAGAAACAAAGATGAATATATTAGAATTTTTTACCAAAAAAAGTTATGTTTAAAAACAATTCAGCTAATTAATATGTTTTTATTTTTTATTTTTTTTACAAAATTAGTATAAACGTACTCATAGTAACATTTTAGGATATTTTTATTTTAAAAATTCAATGGACAAAAACTGATGCAGTTGGCGACGTAAAATGGAAAAACGTTACTGTGACTAACGTTTTAAAGTTAATATGTTACTTTGTGTAACGTTTTAGATGTAAAACGTGTACTCACAATAACATTATTGAGAATTCAATCACGAGCCACCGAATCCAATCCTGCAAATTCAGAATCAAATCCTAAAACTTTAAAACATTTTTAAAGAATACAATCATGGGCCTTCAAATTCTGCAAATTTAACTATAAAAGTTACTCACAGTAATGTTTTTTCAGCAAATCAAATTTGAAAAAATCCCAATTATAATTAAATTAAACTGAATAGTTTTTATTAGTGCAATTATGTTGGTTTCTTCGTGGGTAGATGTTCAATTGTGTTAATTTCCTTTCGGTTATCTACTTCTTGGTAGTATCATTTTCTTTTCTTAACAATTAGCAATATATGTCATAAATTTTTCCCCTCATGTGAACTCTCTGGTGTTAATAATAATTCTTGTGGTTCTATTATTTATCAAGTACACAACTAATACAATATTGGTGTTCACGGTTTTCTTTATCAAACAATTGAACGGATTTAGGAATGTATCTACTTAATGTGTTGACCTTAATTATAATCACCTCTGTCTATGAAAAATAAAAATATGAAAGTAAAAAAAATATAGAGAAAGAACGAGACCTCCCAATGATTATTATACTATAAAATTTGCAAACTATATAAATCCCTACTACAGCAAATGAAAAATAAAGACACTATACGTTCTCTCTATTTTATATTGGCATCAGAATATCATTGTACAATCTAATGTGAAACTTCAGGTTCAGTCTGTCAACAAATCTTAGAACATTTACTTCACTACTATAAAGTTTCAAGTTTTAGTTAAGCTTAGATATTACAAAAATCATATAAATATAACAAAGATAGAAATTCTAAAATTCAAGCATTTCTTCTACTATTTTGTAAGGAAAAAACAACATACCTCAAGGTTTAAACACGAAAAAGGAACTTGGCTCCAACCTTTTTGGAAAATTTATAGCCGTAATTTACGTGAAACTCGTTACAATGAGAAAGCCCAAAATTGATTTTGAAATATACGGCTACCGTTTATCCGCGACATGGGGTATTGAGTGTCAATAACATATATTTACTTAACGGCATTAATATTTTTAATCAAAAAAAACCTGAAACGTTATTATGGAGCACGTTTATATTATTTTTGTAAAAAAAAATGAAAGGTAAATCATTATACTATTTTTGTTAAAAAAAAAAATTAAAGGCAATTTCATAGTGCGTAGATTAAAATATTATTTCCCTATATACTTGTATATCTAATTATCCTCTCAGTAGGCTTATGATTTGCTTAACGAAGTTGATTGTGGATGCTATTATAACAACATATTTGATGCTATATGTTTACAAGTATCAATTCATAGATCATTACTCTTAATTTCCTTAATTATCATTTGTTTTTGTTCTCATACATTGATAATTGAGCTGGCCTAATTTTTTAATTTTATTTCATAAGAGTTGTGCCTTCAAGATGTGTGTCTTGTTGTGAATATGTACTTGAGATAAAATGTCTTCTTTAGGCCTATTTTATAAAAGAATTTTCTTTGATCATGCTAGAATAGATTTTGCTTACGAAGAGTTCATATTTATTGGTCTAAAGAATTCATGAGTCTTTAAAGGGGTTTGCTTGGAAAAAATCTCAATATGTTACATTATGCTTGAACATGGAACTATTGTCTTTGGTCTTGTTTTTTAAAAAATATGAATGAATGGGGTAGGGTTGTTTATAACTGAATCGAAACCGATAAGCCGAATCGATAAAATAGTTATTGGTTTATAATATTGGATTATTGGTTTAGTGGTTTTGATAACGGTTTTGATTATTTTTTTTTGTTATCGGGTTATCGGTTCTTAACGGCTTAAAGTTTTTTCTTAACGGGTTAACTGATAGCCCGATAGTAAATTAAATAATTATATTTATATCATTTTGTATATAAAGTCCTCGACTTAGAGTTTAATTTTCTACTTTCATTTTTTATTGTCTTAAACACTTGATTATTCTACGATGTTAAAGTGTTTGCTGTTGAGCAAGATGTAACTTGTGAACTCAAGTGCATAGTTTATTTGGTTTGTCACCTTGTTTCTAAGTGATTTTCAATATTTTTTCTTTTGTGTCAAATCTTAACGGTTAAACCGATAAACCAATATCTTAATGGTTCTATAACGGTTTAGCATCTCTACAAACCGATAATCAATAAGCCAATCTGATAGACTTTAAAACCGAACCGAATCGACCGATACACAGCCCATTCTCTAGAATGGGGTGATTTCATTGTCGCTTAGTTTCTAGAATGGGGTGATTTCATTGTCGCTTAGTTTCCTATTTCAGTGAGTTAAGTGTTAATTTTAGCAAGTGGTAAATTATCATGGCTGCTTGTGTCTTTCAATAATTTTAATTTTTTGGGGTCACAAATGAATGTTGATCTCTTCATTTGTTCTCTTATCATGTGACACCAAATTTGAGTTCACTTTGAACTCATTTCCTGCATTTTTTGAGTTGGATCCAGCCCCTGGTCATTGTTCTAAGATGGAAGTTGATATATGGTGCAAGGGAAGCAAAATACAGTTCTCGAAAAGCTGAAAACGGGATGATGTACAACCTTATACATCAATATACAGGATGACCGAAGCATGATACGTGCCAAAAGTTGAATTACAGGTTAAAAAAGCTGCAGAATACAAAGCTTAAATCTATAAGCAGGTCCGGGAATCCAAAAAAGACTGTATACATTGAATATACATTTGGTGTATATGCTATCATTTGGGAATGAGAACGGGCCAAAAGCCCAAAGCAGTGAATTTGGCCAAGAAACCCAAATTCAAATTATGCTCTCTTTCTTATTTATTTTCTTTCTTTTGCATTGACTAACTTTTTATTTGATTTGGTTTAGTTTAATTAAATTTTCAAAAGATGAACCATAATCTTTATGTTAATTTATTTTAATTAAAAAAATCACTTTTTGTCAAACTCTTGTATTTTTTAGTCAAATTTTTTATTTATTCTTCAATTAATTTAAAATAGTTTTCATGTTTTAATTGACCAAATTGATTCAAATTATTATTTCTAAAATGATTCGAATAAATTTTAATTAATCTAGTTTGTTAAAATTCAAATCACTTGTAATTTAATTCAAAGTTCCAACTGAGGTCTCTTGTTCTAAAAAAAATAACATTAAATAGCGACTCTTTCTAAGAATTTTTTCTCAAACTGTTTCATACTTAGAACATCTTCAAAAGTAAAATAGTATAATTACGAACAAGTGCAGTTAACTATTACATGAATTAATGTCAATCAGTAGTTTATCAATTGTGGAAGTTTCCTACGTATATGATACATAATTCTATGTCAAATTAATTTTTGATCTCAAATATTTACACTATTTCAAAATTTATCCCGTTAATTTATTATGTGTTTTCTTAAACTACAATTATGCAATTATTACTTTGTCTCTTTCTTTTTTAATTCTTACATTATCAACTCTATCTTTTTTTTTTTTATCTCTTTAGAGTTTCGATATTTTCATTTTCTTATTTAAATCACAATTTTTTAAGATAAAATTAATATTATTTTGAAGATAAAATAAGTTAAATAAAACTAGATGAATACTTATGTTTAAAAAAGTATATCTATAATTAAAAAGAAAATTATATAGATGAAAGATTGTAGGATTATATTGAATATATTGTAGTAGTAATAAAAATAACTATTTGAATTGTCAAGAGTATAGAGGTATAAATATTTTTCACATTATTATTACAATCAAACAAATATAAATTGACTTTTAAAAATAAAAGAATATGAATTTACGGGGCCACGCATGAAACAGAACTTTTTGTGATCTTGAAAAAAAAAATCTAAAAAATTATTTTGACCGTTAATTATACACAACCATAAATTTATAATTTTTCCCATAAATAATGTGTAAAATTAAAAAACTTTCATTGATCACTATAATCATCAAAATAATTAAAAATATAAAATAGAACTTGCTAAATGTCTTTTAGGCCAAGGAGATATATGTGGAGCCATACATAAATTTTACTATTCATATAAGTGGTCCAATTTAGGCTCTACAATATAGCATCACAATGTGTATAGTTATCAAAGAGACTATTTCGAAAAAAAAAAACAAAGAGCCTATTTAATTGAGCTTTTGAATTTTGATGTGTATGAATAAATAATCATAAGTTAGAGTTTATTTATAAGTTAAAATATGTCCGAATAACTTATTTTAAGTTCTTTCAAAAAAATTCAAAACAAAACTATTCAGGATTTTATTTTTTAAAAGTTACAAATTTTCGAGTTTCAAAACTATCCACAAATTCATTAACTTTTCTTAGCTACAAAAATAAATGTTACAAAGTTATTTGTCAGCTTTATTACTATATATATATATATATATACTATGACTTCTGAATCAAAAGTCGAAAATTAAAAAATATTTAAATTGATTTATTTTAAGTTCTTACTTTTTAAATAAAAAAAAAATACAGAATTTTAGCTATGAATTTAAAATCTTGTCATGGCTAATATCTAGTAAAAGCTACAAAAGTTCAAACTTATGACTATCCACAAATTCATAAAATTTCTTTACAAAAATTAAATTGACAATGTTAACTTTTCAACTTTTTTACTAATATCAATCCCCTGTCATATATCTCTATTCCCTCTTTCAATGCATCCCTCTCTTTTAATATTTTATAATATATTCTTTCATCAATATGGAAAAAATCGCAATATATAGCATTTATAGATTTTAAATATTTATTTTTTAATTAAAAATATCGAAATAATAAATATAATTTAATTTTAAAAATTAGTTAAATTAATTTTCACCATGAAAAAAAAAATCGAGGGAGTAGTATATTATATTATCTCTCCGATTTGCTCAGTACATATCTGATTATGTTGCAAAAGTGAAGTTAGAGCTTCGTTTACGTAGCTTCATGGAATTCAGTTATTTAAACTTAAATTATGTTTTTTATATCTAAAAATTCACTTTATATGTATAAATGCTTTATTAATACTGTAAGGGTAATACGTGTATTATTTTTCCTTGTGTTTTTTTGTAAGCGAGTGAAATTTATATATCTCGCTCAAGGATTAGATTTCGTGTCTCAATTTCGTAAATAGAAATTGTATAACTTCTATAAAATATTTATGCAGAGTTAATACAACTATAATAGCATATATGCTTACTCAAAAACAATTCATGAAATCTCAATATGCAATTATAATACATATTTAATAGCTCAAGTTGCATTTAAATTCTTTTTTGATGATGGATCATGTGGGGGGCGGAAGAAGGACACAAATTAAGGAGACGTTGTAAAATTTATAAAACTGAATATATCATCCATTAAGCGTCCCCTAATTTTAAGCCTCAAAAAGTAAATAAAAATTGAATTGGGAAAAATAACTATTACTAACTACTAAGCATACAATAAGGGAAAATTAATTGTTTTGAACTTATAAAATAATAAATAATTGAGATAACTATTTTTGAAAAAAAAAAAAAAAAATTTGAGACTGGGAAAATAATACATGAACACATGACAGTTTCTTTTTAAAAAATTTAATTTAAGTTGATTTTATTGAAGAATTTATAGACACGCAGCAACGTTATCTAGATTAAGAAGCTGGATGAAGGAACTTTGAAGTCATTAATATTTAAATCAAGGTAGGCTATTTAGAAATCTTTAAATATGTATGGTGAGACTTTATAAAAGCTACGGTTGGGAAAAAAAATATTGACCCTAAATGACAAAATAAACGCTAAAAATTTAAATTTTCATATTATCTAGGTGAGAACTTTAAAATATTGTTATCCTTCTGCGTATATAGAGAAGTAAAATCTAACGAATATCATCAAAAATGAAACTTATTGTCCTTGTTTTGTTATCTGTTCTATATCAAGAATATACAATTATGTTTTTTTTTAATAAGCTGTAATTTTTTTCCCTGATAAACAATATGTTTTTGTTTTATTTATAATTAGAAACGTGAACGTAATATTTTTGGTTCATGTTATCTATAAATTGAAGGTAGATTTAGAGGTTCTCCATTAATTAATTAAAATGAAGAGGATTATTTTGCTAATTTCAGTTGTTGTAGCATTTTGTTCTATATGGACTAGTGCTACAACCACTCCTAATCAAGTGTTGCAAGTGGTACGTGACACTAATGGTGAAATTCTCAGATCAGACTCTAGGTACTTTGTGGTCACGCCACCAGTATTAGCAGGAGGAGGCGGCGGAGTAACCAGAGGACCCATATTAGAGGCTCAAGATGCTAACTTCGTCTGTCCATTTCAGGTTTTGTTAATTTCATTGTTCGATCATCTAGTTTGAAAGATTATGTATATTTTTATATTATATGATATACGTTTCTTTTTATATTACTATAGGGTAATGATTAATGTTCAAGACATATATAAAGAGACTGTTTTAAAATTGCCAAATGTGAAAACTAACACATTTATACGTCTAAATCAGAACTAAACATCTGAACATGAACCATTAATATAACATGGGTTCAATATCAAGTAAACCAAGCCTAGACTCCAAATAAATCTCAAATATCATAATAAGAAATAATTAATTAATTAGATCACGATCGATCTTAGTCCAATGAAAAGCTCATTATCCATGAAGTAAAAATTGTCAAAATCACATAAGGTGAACTATTTTTCATTCAAATTGTGATATTAACAATAGTGAATATGATCTAGACATAACACTTGATATTTTAATTTGTACTATATGTGTATCTAATCAAATATCTCCACATAAATATAAGATACCTTGATTATATAATATCTCAACAAATCGATCTAATTATTTTATTTTTTAATTACAGGTGATGCAAACCGCGCTAAATTCGGACCAAGGCAGGGCAGTATTTTTCAAACCAAGGGCACCAAATCAAATAGAAATCACTGAATCAAGTGATGTTAACATTAAGTTTTATCTTGATAATCCAACTGGGATGTGTAACAACACAGTGTGGGAAGTAGAAGGTAATATCCCAGGAACTGTATTGAAACCAGCTTTCTTGTCAACTAATGGTGGTGAGACAGGAAATCCTTCGAAAATGAACACTTGGTTTCAGATTAAGAAATTAAATGACAATGATGAAGAGGTTAATCCTATGTATATTTTGGTGTTTTGTCCTAATAATTATGAAGACACATGCAGTGAAATCACCATTCATTATGTCTACGAACAAAGGCGTTTAGTTCTCAAAATTGGCGATAGCTTTCCTGTTGTGTTCGTTAAGGATAATAACTATGGAATTGTATGATCCGACGAAAATATATGAATAACGAGGTAATGTACCTGTTTGTTTGTTGTCTAAATAATTGTAGCGTGTATATAAATAAACACACCCATGTATAAGACAATTTATTTAATACGAAGTATTGGTACACAAAAAAGTTAATATATATTAATTGCTGATCAAATAAAAGTCGTTTGTTATGTATAGTTCTAAAAAAAAAGGAGGCGTTTGAATGGTAAGTATCTCTCACGTTAAAAAAATATAATTAATTTGTCAAATTTGAGAGATCATCTTATCCCAAGTATACATGTACAAAAGCTTACGTCTCTTACTTTGTCCATTCATAAACATCTATATACTTAAGTTCACCATTTTAAAATGCTCGTGACACAATTATTCAAATATGTACAACAAGTTCAAAGATTATAGGTGGATTTATAATTGTTTTCCCACGGTTTAATGTGTAAATTTTTAAGGCACACATAGGTTACACTGAGTAAATGTCAAACCATATATACATAAATTTAATTATGACTAAACGGCTAGAAAATTGATAGTCAATTCCATATTATAATTTTCAAACTAACAAAGAATATTCAAACCTTCATCATTCATCAAGTTCTATAAATAGCTCTTCTTCGTTTACTTTATTATATCCATTCACAAAATTTATCGACTACAACAATGAAAGCTGTACCTTTTCTTCTAATCGCACTATTATCAACCATATTTTTCCTAGTAAACGCTCAAGACGTTGCAGAGCCAGTACTCGATGTATCCGGTAACGCTGTCCGTACAGGAGTGAATTATTACATCCTTCCAGCGGGTCGGGGCTACGGTGGTGGACTTCAAGTTGCATCCATTAGGAACCGGACCAACCCGCTGGTCGTAAGCCAAAACGCCGATGATTCTGTAATCGGCGTTAACGTTCAATTTTCACCAGTGGATCCCAAAGAAAATACTATTAGATTATCGACAGATATGAACGTAAAATTTACGTCTATGGAAATATCTGATTCTTCCACAGTATGGAGAATTAATACTGAATTAGTTCCAGAACGTTATTTGGTTACGATAGGCGGAGTAGAAGGAAATCCTGGTCGTGAAACTTTAGGAAATTGGTTCAATATTGACAAGTACGAGGATGCTTACAAACTTGTGTATTGTCCTGTTGTTTGTGAGATATGTAGACCGTTTTGTGGAGAAATTGGTATACTTGAGGAAAATGGAAAAAGAGTTCTATTTGTTGGTAGAGATCCACCTCTCAAAGTTACATTTCATAAGGCCTAGAATTATTAATATTTTATACTATGGTACTAAGTATATATAATATGTATCAGTGAATAAATTTAATAAGGAAGAGTAAGTCTTGTAGTAGTGTTGATAATGTAATGGAATAATAAAGATTTGTTATGACTTGTATTCGTGAAATAATTACTGTTATACTGTATTATATATTATACGTGCACTACAAATACATATAAAAATTAGATACGAAATCCCATTTAAGACTTGTCAAACTTATATATCATATTGTAATAGTATAAGGTGGTCTAATGTGAAAATTAAAAGATATCTTAATTTTATTTGACATAATCTTCTGTTCATTTTATTATAAATTTATTCTTATAGCTTATTCAATCTCGTTAGTTAATCAATTTATTTTCGCTCAATAGATTTTATTTGATCTGATATTTTATAGGATGAAATGGAATAAATGATGGAGGATTCTTTACTTCTCTGAAGATATTCAAATATAAAATTCAAATATATATATATATATATAATATATATATATTATATATATATATATTATATATATATATATATATATAATATATATATATTATATATATATATATATATATATATATATATATATATTATATATATATATATTGTGTGTGTATGTGTGTATATAATAGGACAAGGACAGAAACCACATACTTTTAAGAAAAAATTATTATTTGTCCCTTAAAAGTTTATAATTTGCAGAAAATCTGATATACATTTTACACATGATACACTATTCTGATGTACGAGATACATTAAACTGATGCGCAAAAATCAATAATTTTGAAGATTTATAAAACTAACAGAGAATAATGATAATAAGAGAACTTAAACGTGAGATTTCATATTTTTCCTATATTAGTAACTATTAAGGCCTCATCTCATTTTTGGAGGTTTAAGAATAAAGCCGCCCGAATTTGTTAGTACATTATTTCTATTTAATACGTCAAAAATAAAATAAAGGCTTAAATTTGAGAGACATTAAGTAATAGAATAATTATTTAACTAATAAGAAGGATCAAGGACTTAATTAGGAGATCTCACACTTTTCAGGGAAAGTACCTCAAATAACCATAGATAATTACAGTTGAACATAAAATCCATATCCCTATAGCCAAAATAGTTGAAATTATGATCATCGACAGAAAAGAACAAAGAATAACCAGTCCTAAAATGCCGCCAATTCAACAAAAAATTAAAAAGGAAAAAAAAAAACTTAGATACTAACAATGACTCTTTAAAATCCTAAACATTATATGTCTTAAAACATTTAATTTGACATCGAAATAGCTCTTTGTAAATTCAAGAAAGCTTTTTCATATCGTACAAAACCCATAAACCAAAACTCAAAATCATCTTCCGTTACTATTTCTATGTACTTTTGAGATGGCTTGTTCTCGTTTACACTCGGAAGAGCTCTTTTAATTTTCGTCACTGGAATAACCACCTGCATAAATTAAATGTCCAAAATCAGAAATATTCCTAAAACAGAAAAATTAAACTTTTTTCTTTTGTGCTACATACAATTGATTTTGTGTAGATTAAAATGATAAAGTAAAAATTATTTATTAATTTTAATTTAAAAAGATTCTCTTACTAAATCATGACAGCTAGACAATAACAATAGTACATGTTTAAATAATACTCTTTAAAACTAACCAATAAAAAACAACACACAGAGAGTGATTTCAAAGGAATAATTGAAAGCCGCGTGCGACCGAATCTTCGTATTAAATATCATTTATAAATCATTATACTATGGTGTTTTCCCCTTCTTTTCCTAATTTCCGCAAAATAATAACAATACAACTCGTAAATCACATAGAAAATGTAAATCGCATTAGTGAAGTCTCATGGCTAAGGAGGTTGGATTTGTTTCTCTGTCTCCCGTGGGAGACACACCGCCCAACCACTCGATCAAATAAAAATATCTTTAAATTATGTGAAATTGAACAAAAACACTTTTGCGAATATAATTTAATTCTGCTCTTAAACTAACATTATAGATGTAATGTAACTAACCTTGTAAGGTGTTCTGAGAATTCCTCCAGAGGGAAAAGGAACAGAGATGGGTCTTTCACTGCAGAAAGCAATTTTATGAGTTGATATGAATAAAATCCCAGCAATTGGACCTGCTGTTGTGTACAAATAGCATTGCGATGCCTTAAGCAATATCTCTCCATCATTCACATTAAACATGTGCCTGAATATATTTTTTCTCCCTCCTTCTTTCACTATCGTCAATTTCCCTTTCACCGTTTCTGAAAACTTCGAACCCAATTTCACTGCAACAAAAAAAAAAATCACATTAAACATATGCCTGAATTGAAAAATAAATTAGAACAAACAAATTGAAACGGAAAGTAAATAAATTAGATGCAGTACGTACCATGCTCACGAATTCTATATGCATAACTTTTTGCCTTCTTCCCCAATTTCCTCTTCTGAATAATTACAGCTGAATCATCATGACCTGTAATTATTGCATAAATAAAACAGTTTATAATTCTGTTACTAGATCTAAACGGTATGAATTCGGATCTTCGCTGTTCAACAAATTTAAAATCATTTACGCGACTCTGACGAGGGCAATGAAATTTGAACATACTTGGAGTAATTCTGGGTGAGTATTCTGAAGAAGATGGACTATGAAGAGTGCTGGCAGCAGATTCAGACTCTTGAGAAAAAGAAGAAAGTCTTTCTGGAGTAGTTGTTCCAAAAGAGGAACTCATGGCTAAAGAACTGCCAGAAGAATTTTGATGATCTTCCTGAAGAATGTGATGTTTATTCATATTAAATTATTGACTATTTTTTAATTTGTGTAATGTGAAAGTATTGGCGTGGGAAAGTATGAGAGGAAAGTGGAAGGAATGGGGATATTTAAAGGAGTGGTCGGCGACACACTAATCGATCCAGTAGATAAGATTCTGAACTACTCCCACTGTTTATCTCAACTTGGACTAATTTTTAATACATATGCAGACAAAAATTAACTCTAATATTTGGAAGATTCTTTTGCTTTACTTTTTCCACAAAACAAGAAGGTGGGAGGAAGTCTTCTGGAAATTAGATCAGTAGTTTTATCGATTACGTATTATTTCATAATATATATCATATTGTATTGTATCGTGCTATCTTATTTTAATGAATACTTAGTAGATTATATTAAGTTGGCAAGTTCGATTGATCATTCCAATAATCGTGAGAGAAACAGATTCCACCTTAACATTATGATGGCCATTAGAAAAAGCACCATTGCAAGTCAATTTGTATTCCCCCTAAGCTTTTGCAACACTATTACAACATTTCCAACAGAGCTGGGCATAGACGCCGGAAAATCGAAATATCGTATCGAACCGATTTTTTTTTTATTTCAGTTTTGCTTTTTCAGTTTTCGGTTCGGTATTTTGGTTCGATTTTTGGTATGTAATTTTGTGTAATTCGGAATTTCGATTTACCGAAATATATTATATTATAATATATATTTATATTATATTAATTATTAATATTAAATAATAAATATTATAATTTAAAATAAAAAATTAAAAAGTAAAAGATTTTTTGATATAATTATTTTTAGCCCATTAAGCTGAAAATCAAACAAAAAAATTTGTAAATTTTTAAAAGCCCAACTAAGCAGGCCTATTAAAAAAACCGAAATAACAAAGCCGAACCGAAATAATAAAAACTGAATCGAACCGAAATATTTCGATTCGATATTTGATACACAATTTACAAAAACCGAAAAAAACGAAAAAGAACCCGAAATCGAACCAAAATACCGAATGTCAACCCCTAATTTCCAAAATAGGCGTGCAGTACATGCATAATAACTTAAAGACTTTTTATCATCACAAAATTTTGGCCAAAAGATATATATTAAGTTTTTTTGAATTTATAACTTTAAAACTAATTTCGACTTGAGTGAATAATAATCTTCTAGAGTTTTAGTGTGGACTTTTATTTGCGGTGTTTGCGTGTTTAACTAGAAAGTTAGCTTGTATTTTTTTCAAATTATTTTCACTCATTTATTAACTTCTAGACCACTTATGTCCTTGTTGTTAATTTCATTTCTTTTCAATTTCCTTTTGATTCCTTACGAGACTTGAAATGAAATTATAATTGTAACACACACGTACTTCAAACAGGTGCTTTATAAACAGTACATGTGACATGAAAAGGTTAGGCACTTTAATGTAAGAGGGAAAAAAGATCATATTTGTCCCAAAAAACAATGGTGGGGGAAAAGAGCCTCAAACGGAAAAGCAAAGTGCATAGCATATATATTATTTTTTGGTATTCGGTGTCTGTGTTGATATTCTAAATTTATATTGGATAGGGCTTCGTTCAAGCAGAAGTCCTCCCTATCCAGTTTTTTGTTTACTTAGAGCTCAAACTCAAAATCTATGATTAAAAGAAGAACAATTTCATTCACAGCACTACATTCTTTAATAATAATTGGTAACATATATATTTCAAAAATAAAATAAAACTTAACTACACTATCAATATAACAGAAAATACATCCAGTCGCAACCAGAGAAATTAATAACAAATATAGTTGATTTTTGTAACATAAAATGCAGAAGCCACCAACTTGGAAAATAATAGAATTGTGGAAAATTCTAATTTAAAATGAATCTCTAAAATTCTAGAAAGACTACATAGCTGACTTGTCTTTTTTCACATTTAGTCAATATATGCTATAAAAATCCTTAGGTGACACTGTAGCAAAAATGACATTTAGTGAGTAATAGATTTTTTACCGATAATATTTATTAATATAAAAATATTTAATGATAATTAAATTAATTTCATTTTAATTTATTGTTAAAGCACTAAATTTTTTTAATGTCATTTATATAGAGCGCTAATTTAATATTTAGTTATACTTATATTATTAACGCTAAATAACAAACGCAAAATATTTTATGGTAGTGTATTTGCTCATTGTGTTCTTGTATGGCTCGAACACTATTTTCCCTCTTTGGCAGCTCCTCATCATTTACAATTAGTATGGCTGCTTTACCACCACCTCTTACATTGATAACTACGTATCGGTTGTATAATATAAAAAAACATATAATTGAATAAGTTTAAGTACTATATTTTTTTAAAATATCCCGGACTCAAGAGTTGAGTTACAGTTCCAATATTAATGAGTTTGGTAAATTTTAATAACTTAGGTCAAATTTTGATATTTTTGTTATTAAAAAATTCGCTTAAAATATATAAATAATTAAATATTTTGTTTAAATTGAACTCAGTAAAAAACATTTTTTTATAATTTAAAATCCATAAACTTAAAATTTTAAATTGTCTATTTTCTCAACCTTTTGATCAATAAGAATATACAAGGCATATACTTGATACTTGAAAGCTTAATAATCCATAGGATTAATTAGCATTATATGTGAGTATTGGTTGGAATAGAGATACTCACTCCATTCTTTGATTAATTAAGGAAACAAGAAAATCTTTTGAAGATTGAACGAGCTACAAATTACCAAGAGAATTGAAATTAAGTCAGGTCTGACATATTTTCATTTAATAAAATAATAATAAAAACATAAATAATGACTTTTGTAATTTAACTTTAATTAATTATTAGTCGTTGAACTAATTAATAAGTTAGGTCCAACGTACTCCCTCTGTCCCTATTTAGTTGTCAACTTTAGAAAAGTCATACATATTAAGATAACAATAATTAACATAGTGAAGTTACAATTCTACCCTCATTAAATATGCTTTCAAAAAGGATGAATTAAAACTTAGAAATTTTCAAGAAGTTTAAATGAGTGTATAGTAGAAAAAAATTTGTTCTTTCTTGATTTGTCAAAATGGACAAATAAATAGAAATATCTAAAAGAGGAAATATGTATAAGTAAATAGAGACAGAGGTAGTATTATTTATTTGATTTGAGATTGAATTGGACAAAACATACACCAATAAAAAAACATTTATTCCTCCAAATAAGAATACAAATCTAGAAACTTCTTGAAATAATAATTAGTTATTTTTCCTGTCTCTATTAATAATATAACGATTTCATAAAGTTTCATCATTATCTTTAAAAATTTAAATAAAAGAATATATTCTTATACATTTTTTGCCAAATAAGTAAATGTTAACTTAACTAAATGTTGATTGTATCATCAAATTTTCATCAAATAAGTAAATGTTAACATAATTAAATGTTGATTGTATCATCAAATTTTCATCAAATAAGGAAAGTTTTCATGTTTCAATATTAACTAAATAAAAAAGTAATGTTATATAAAATCACACTGGAAATAATTGTTATTCTTTTTGGCTCATCTTACGTGAAACTACTACTATTATTTAAGAACAAATCAGTCTTTTTAGTTTTTACTATAATTTTTTCACTTTTTTTTAGAAAAATATTAGAATCATTAGCTATGTTTAATTGTAGTATTTTTTTCATTTTAGTTGTTAAATATGTGACTATAATTTTAAATTATTTAAAGAGTCTATAGTTGAATTAATAGTCAAAATTAAGTGTTTTGACTTTTGTACTCCAAACCTCTTCATAATTGGGACAGAGAGTATTATCATACTATTATTCTCTTCAGGTCATTTTTTTTTATTCTTACTTTTCACTTTATTTTGTTTCAAAAATAATAAAAAAAAATTTAACAATTTTTTAATTCTAAGTTCCTACCTAATATGTTTAAGGACATAATATTTTAAAATACTTTTTACCTTCTTAATTCTATAGCAAATAAAAATAAAATAAATAAACAAAAAAAATATTAATAAATTTCATTGATCAATTGTTTATATTTATATTATTAAATTATTTTATATATATATATATATAGATATATATATATATATATATAATATATATATAGATATATATATATATAATATATATATATATATATATGAACTCATCACTTACTATTTAGATCAGCACCCAGTCTAGAATGGACAATCTTTTCACTTTTTTTAATTATTTACAAAAGAATGCATCATCTCATAGGTAAGCAAGAGACTAAATTAAGAATAGCATAGATTAAAAAAGACTAAATAGATCCATTTATTAAAATATTTTATTCTATATATCTCTCTTCCAGTAGACGTTTTTCTCTGAAGGTTCGTTCACCAAGAAATTGGTCTCTCTAATTTCTTCATCATCACGTGTTTGATATGTCTTCTTTCTTTAACTACTTTTACTTATAACTTTATATATATATATATTATATATATATATATATATATATATATATAATATATATATATATAGATATATATATATATATATATATATAATTCCTCGTACTATTACGGGTTCAATGCTTCTTATTTTATCGACTTACTATATGAGATATAGATAAAATTTAGAGAATTAATCAAATTATAATATGAATTTAAAATTGTTCTAAGTTGTTAACTTATAGTATTTTTACGTAATTTTTAAATAATATATGTTACTTTCATTGTCCCAATATATATATATATATATATATATATATATATATTATATATATATATATATATATATATCATAAATAGAATTTCAAGAGTCAATATGTTGTAAATTATTGAGATAACGATATCTTTTATGTAGTTTCAAATTAAATAATACATGTTACTTCTTTTGTCTCATCTATGTGACACAGATAAACTTTATGAATCAATTGAATTTTTACTAGCAATTGAATTTATTATATGTTTTTAAAAAAATATATTTAAAGTTGTCAATAATATATATATATATATTATCAAGGCACAGCGCCTCGAGGCTCGGGGTGGAGGGGGGAGGGGTTCTCGGGGCACGGCGCCTCGAGACCCGGGGGTGAGGGATTCTCGGGGCACGAGCCTTCGAGGCTTGGGGGTAGAGGGGTCTCGGGCACGACGCCGCGAAGCCAGGGGTCTCGAGGCACGACGCTTCGAGGCCCAGGTGTGGGGTGCGGGGGTCTCGGAGCACGGCGCCTCGAGGCCTGGGGTGGGGTGCTGGGTCTCGGCGCAGGCGCCTCAAGGCTCGGGGGTGGGGGGTCTTGGGGCACGGGGTGGAAGTTGGGGGTCTGGGGGCACGTTGCCTCGAGGCCCTGGAGGTGGGGTTTCGGGACACGGCGGCTTGGGGCCTGGGGGGTTGGGATTGGGTCTCAAGACATGTTATATCAATAAAATATTATAAAAATCTCCTAATATTTTGAACATTTTTATCGAAACAAGGTAATATGATTTATCTTTTAAGAATTTAACATTAAACTACATCATCAATATGACTATTCTTTGCGCTCAAAACTTTGAGAGTCTAAAATAATACAATGTAAAATAGTTTATATAAAGATAGTAACATATTGTTTATGAAACATTTTATTTTATAATGAACATTTTTTTGTTGTAGATCAAATAATTAATATTTTCTTATTCTCTGAAACCCTGCTAAATATTTGTATAATGAGAGTGTTTATCAATTCAAATATATCGATTAATTTATGAAAGTAAAAGACATTCATTAAGTCAATAAGTATAAATAAAACTATAACAGTAAGCATGTAATTAACATTAATTAAATAAGAAAAAAACTTTCATGAGTTGTTGTGATGTAGTTGAATTAAGATATGGAAAAATTAGTAAACTAGTCAAAATAAATAACATATTTAGTAAAAATATCCATACTTTATAAATATTAGCAATAATGTCAAAAATGTCATTATTTTAAAAAATTTATGTGTCCCAATTTTCTTCCTATTTTATCTCTCTTTTTCAATTAATTCTATATATCTTTTTTTTTTTAAATCATTCTCTCTCATATTTATCTATTCAAATTGTTAATTCTCTCTCCCATTTAATTTTTTTTCTCTCTTTATCTTTTCTGATTTTCCTCCAACATTCAAGTTGCAAATATTTTTTTGTCTTATATTTTGGTTGTTTTTTTAATCCAAAATTGAATCAACAAGAATCCCTTTGATTAAGGTATCTCTAATCTTTATTTTATTTTCAGATTTCTTTTCTAATTTTATTTTGTTAAATCTAAAAAAATGTTGTTTGTATTTTTCAATTTCCGTTATGATTTACTCTCCAATGGCTGAATGCAAGAGGCTTACTAGAGGTATTCATCTTAATCAACCAATTTCTGGTGATTTTTCATCCTTTAATTTATTTATTACTTAAAATAGTGTATAATGTATGATCCACTGCTAAATAAGAAATGAGGAAGAGAAGAGGGTAAGAACATTTACAAGACTCATTGGTGTGCAAAACCTTCCTCAAATTCAGAACGCAAATGTAGAATCTTTGTCTACTCGTGAGGATCTTGAAAAAGACGACGAAAATCGGATAGTTGTCGAACAATTTTCTATTAGTTTGTTTTGTATTTATAGTTCTTTTTTAGAATTTGGTATGCTTTCTTAATTTGTATTCAAATCACTATGTATACTATCAATATTTGCATTTATTAAAAATTTCATGTTGCATGGTTTATGAATCTTGTATTTGTCCCTAATTTGTATTCATCCAAATGTATGTCAACTAGTTATGTATTTTATTTATAAGAAGAACAATTTTCTATTAGTTTATTTGTATTCGAATACAAATACAAATAATAGACATATTAGAATGAATACGACTTAGAAAAGGAAACAAGATTTTGAAAAGAAAAATAAATACACATTCAAAAATATATACGAATACAAATGTATTTTTTAAATAGCTACATTTTATTTGACATACATATTGGAATGAATACAAACTAATAAAGGTATGTCAACTGAATTTGACATTTTTTTCTAATTAGTATTTATTCTAAAGAATGAGTACACCAAATATTCAATTATTTCTTTTTAATTTTATATTTCATTCACTTTTCATCATACTATTTTTTTGTATTTTATATTATTATACAAAATTCTAAATAAAAACTAGAATAAATAGAAATACAAATAAAATACATATTGAAATGAATACATACAGGATTTTTGAAGAAAAAAATAACTATATAGGGAAAAAATATATGAAAATACAAATATATTTCTTAAATGACTATATAGATAAATTCGGCATACCTATTGAAATGAATACAAACTAATAAAAAACTATAATAAATATAAATAGAATATATTGTGGAATGAATACAAATGTATTTCTTAAATAACTACATTTTATTTGACATACATATTGAATTGAATACAAACTAATAAAGGTATGTCAACTGAATTTGACATTTTTTTTCTAATTTGTATTTATTCTAAAGGTATGTCAACTAGTTATTTATTTTATTTAAGAATGAGTACACCAAATATTCAATTATTTCTTTTCAATTTTATATTTCATTCACTTTTTCATCATACTAATTTTTTGTATTTTATATATTATTATACAAAATTTCTAAATAAAAACTAGAATAAATAGAAATACAAATAAAATACATATTGAAATGAATACATACAGGATTTTTGAAGAAAAAAATAACTATATAGGGAAAAAATATATGAAAATACAAATATATTTCTTAAATGACTATATAAATAAATTCGGCATACCTATTGGAATGAATACAAACTAATAAAAAACTGTAATAAATATAAATAGAATATATTGTTGAATGAATATAATTTTAAAAAGGTAAAAATTCTGGAGAAAAAAAAAACAAAATTTAAATTTTATTTGAAAATGTAACTGATGAGAAAATTAAGGATGCTTGCATTTTTTTGAAATATTTCCCCCTTAATTTTCTCCTTTTTGTTAGTAAATAATTATATTCTTTAATAAAAATAAATAATAAAAACATACATAACAAACTAAAATGACATTTTTACTAAATATTGAAATTGTTGCTAATGAGTCCTCTTAAATGCTAAAATATTGACATTTTAAAAAATTTCCAGATATGGAAAAATTAGTAACTAGTCAAAATAAATAACATATTTAGTAAAAATATCCATACTTTATAAATATTAGCAATAATGTCAAAAATGTCATTATTTTAAAAAATTTATGTGTCCCCATTTTCTTCCTATTTTATCTCTCTTTTCAATTAATTCTATATATCCTTTTTTTTTTAAATCATTCTCTCTCATATTTATCTATTCAAATTGTTAATTCTCTCTCCCATTTAATTTTTTTTCTCTCTTTATCTTTTCTTCTGATTTTCCTCCAACATTCAAGTTGCAAATATTTTTTTGTCTTATATTTTGGTTGTTTTTGTTTAATCCAAAATTGAATCAACAAGAATCCCTTTGATTAAGGTATCTCTAATCTTTATTTTATTTTCAGATTTCTTTTCTAATTTTATTTTGTTTAAATCTTAAAAAAATGTTGTTTGTATTTTTCAATTTCCGTTATGATTTACTCTCCATGGCTGAATGCAAGAGGCTTACTAGAGGTATTCATCTTAATCAACCAATTTCTGGTGATTTTTCATCCTTTAATTTATTTATTACTTAACAAATAGTGTATAAAATGTATGATCCACTGCTAAAATGAGGGAAGAAAGAGGGTAAGAACTTTACAAGACTCATTGGTGTGCAAAACCTTCCTCAAATTCAGAACGCAAATGTAGAATCTTTGTCTACTCGTGAGGATCTTGAAAAAGACGACGAAAATCGGATAGTTGTCGAACAATTTTCTATAGTTTGTTTTGTATTTATAGTTCTTTTTTAGAATTTGGTATGCTTTCTTAATTTGTATTCAAATCACTATGTATACTATCAATATTTGCATTTTTAAAAATTTCATGTTGCATGGTTTATGAATCTTGTATTTGTCCCTAATTTTTATTCATCCAAATGTATGTCAACTAGTTATGTATTTTATTTATAGAAGAACAATTTTCTATTAGTTTATTTGTATTCGAATACAAATACAAATAATAGACATATTAGAATGAATACGACTTAGAAAAGGAAACAAGATTTTGAAAAGAAAAATAAATACACATTCAAAAATATATACGAATACAAATGTATTTTTTAAATAGCTACATTTTATTTGACATACATATTGGAATGAATACAAACTAATAAAGGTATGTCAACTGAATTTGACATTTTTTTCTAATTAGTATTTATTCTAAAGAATGAGTACACCAAATATTCAATTATTTCTTTTTAATTTTATATTTCATTCACTTTTCATCATACTATTTTTTTGTATTTTATATATTATTATACAAAATTCTAAATAAAAACTAGAATAAATAGAAATACAAATAAAATACATATTGAAATGAATACATACAGGATTTTTGAAGAAAAAAATAACTATATAGGGAAAAAATATATGAAAATACAAATATATTTCTTAAATGACTATATAGATAAATTCGGCATACCATTGAAATGAAATGAATACAAATAATAAAAAACTATAATAAATATAAATAGAATATATTGTGGAATGAATACAAATGTATTTCTTAAATAACTACATTTTATTTGACATACATATTGAATTGAATACAAACTAATAAAGGTATTGTCAACTGAATTTGACATTTTTTTTCTAATTTGTATTATTCTAAAGGTATGTCAACTAGTTATTTATTTTATTTAAGAATGAGTACACCAAATATTCAATTATTTCTTTTCAATTTTATATTTCATTCACTTTTTCATCATACTAATTTTTGTATTTTATATATTATTATACAAAATTTCTAAATAAAAACTAGAATAATAGAAATACAAATAAAATACATATTGAAATGATTACATACAGGATTTTTGAAGAAAAAAATAACTATATAGGGAAAAAATATATGAAAATACAAATATATTTCTTAAATGACTATATAAATAAATTCGGCATACCTATTGGAATGAATACAAACTAATAAAAAACTGTAATAAATATAAATAGAATATATTGTTGAATGAATATAATTTTAAAAAGGTAAAAATTCTGGAGAAAAAAAAAACAAAATTTAAATTTTATTTGAAAATGTAACTGATGAGAAAATTAAGGATGCTTGCATTTTTTTGAAATATTTCCCCCTTAATTTTCTCCTTTTTGTTAGTAAATAATTATATTCTTTAAATAAAAATAAATAATAAAAACATACATAACAAACTAAAATGACATTTTTACTAAATATTGAAATTGTTGCTAATGAGTCCTCTTAAATGCTAAAATATTGACATTTTAAAAAATTTCCCAGATATGGAAAAATTAGTAAACTAGTCAAAATAAATAACATATTTAGTAAAAATATCCATACTTTATAAATATTAGCAATAATGTCAAAAATGTCATTATTTTAAAAAATTTATGTGTCCCAATTTTCTTCCTATTTTATCTCTCTTTTTCAATTAATTCTATATATCCTTTTTTTTTTAAATCATTCTCTCTCATATTTATCTATTCAAATTGTTAATTCTCTCTCCCATTTAATTTTTTTTCTCTCTTTATCTTTTCTGATTTTCCTCCAACATTCAAGTTGCAAATATTTTTTTGTCTTATATTTTGGTTGTTTTTTTAATCCAAAATTGAATCAACAAGAATCCCTTTGATTAAGGTATCTCTAATCTTTATTTTATTTTCAGATTTCTTTTCTAATTTTATTTTGTTTAAATCTTAAAAAAATGTTGTTTGTATTTTTCAATTTCCGTTATGATTTACTCTCCAATGGCTGAATGCAAGAGGCTTACTAGAGGTATTCATCTTAATCAACCAATTTCTGGTGATTTTTCATCCTTTATTTATTTTTACTTAACAAATAGTGTATAATGTATGATCCACTGCTAAAATGAGGGGGAAGGAAAGAGGGTAAGAACATTTACAAGACTCATTGGTGTGCAAAACCTTCCTCAAATTCAGAACGCAAATGTAGAATCTTTGTCTACTCGTGAGGATCTTGAAAAAGACGACGAAAATCGGATAGTTGTCGAACAATTTTCTATTAGTTTGTTTTGTATTTATAGTTCTTTTTTAGAATTTGGTATGCTTTCTTAATTTGTATTCAAATCACTATGTATACTATCAATATTTGCATTTATTAAAAATTTCATGTTGCATGGTTTATGAATCTTGTATTTGTCCCTAATTTGTATTCATCCAAATGTATGTCAACTAGTTATGTATTTTATTTATAAGAAGAACAATTTTCTATTAGTTTATTTGTATTCGAATACAAATACAAATAATAGACATATTAGAATGAATACGACTTAGAAAAGGAAACAAGATTTTGAAAAGAAAAATAAATACACATTCAAAAATATATACGAATACAAATGTATTTTTTAAATAGCTACATTTTATTTGACATACATATTGGAATGAATACAAACTAATAAAGGTATATGTCAACTGAATTGACATTTTTTTCTAATTAGTATTTATTCTAAAGAATGAGTACACCAAATATTCAATTATTTCTTTTTAATTTTATATTTCATTCACTTTTCATCATACTATTTTTTTGTATTTTATATATTATTATACAAAATTCTAAATAAAAACTAGAATAAATAGAAATACAAATAAAATACTATTGAAATGAATACATACAGGATTTTTGAAGAAAAAAATAACTATATAGGGAAAAAATATATGAAAATACAAAATATTTCTTAAATGACTATATAGATAAATTCGGCATACCTATTGAAATGAATACAAACTAATAAAAAACTATAATAAATATAAATAGAATATATTGTGGAATGAATATAATTTTAAAAAGGTAAAAATTCTGGAGAAAAAAAAAGCAAAATTTAAATTTTATTTGAAAATGTAACTGATGAGAAAATTAAGGGTGCTTGCCTTTTTTTGAAATATTCCCCCCCCTTAATTTTCTCCTTTTTGTTATTAAATAATTATATTCTTTAAATAAAAATAAATAATAAAAACATAAATAAGATACATAACAAACTAAAATGACATTTTTACTAAATATTGAAATTATTGCTAATGAGTCCTCTTAAATGCTAAAATATTGACATTTTGAAAAATTTCCCGAAAGATATTAGTCTCTTTTTTTTAGTTTGATATTAAGAGTGTGTTACATATCTGATTTTTTCAGATATTCAGACCCATTAAGAGGGCTTATAAGAAAATAAAATAAACAAACCTAATGGATCGAAGCTGAATAATTAAAATTCAGTCCTAAAAAATAAATATATTAAATGGGATAAATCTGAATGATCAAGATTTAAACCCCCATTAAGTGCAAACAAATGAGACCTTAGTAGCATTTTAGTTGTTCCTCCATCTCTATGATGGATTTCTTGAAAGAAAAAATAAAAGTTGTATATGTATTATTTTATGTATGATAGTAAATTGAATAATGAATAATAACTAAACATTGCATAACTAACCTCCGCAATACTAAACATTGTATAACTAACCTCTGCATAATCTAACCATTGAAGGAACAATCACTTAGTATTTTACACAATTTTGTAAAAGTTGTATTATTAGCAGAATGATGTCACGAAAAATGACTGATCATAGTATATAACAAGCTATCTCCACAAAATTCAAAAAATCCTCCAAGGAAAAATAGTTCATATCCAAAAGAAAAATTACATAATTGAACATGCATTTGCATTTTCATCACTGAACATAGTATATAACATACTATCTCCACAATATCCAATAATCAAAGCCTCTGTAATTTCTCTTGGATTTTGTTTCATCAATTGTAAATCCCCTTCCTTTTTTTCACTATTTTTCTTACTCTCTTCTTCTTTAATCACCATTTCCACTTTCTTCCCTGTTTTCTTCTTAAGTTTCTTCAACACTTTATCTGCATTTATTCGACCCTTTACTAATACTTTATGATTATTCATATCCGTCATGAATTCTTCAACCCCTAAAATTGTCACCAACAAGCATTTCTGAAGACTCTGAGCAATATAGCTTAAAATTCAATATAAAAATAGTTCAAATTAGTTAAAAGAAGGAAGAGAAAGTACCTTTGATTTTTGATATGATTTTGGCAATTTGTTTTTCGCATCCTTGGCAATACATTGAAATTTTAAACTCTGCTTCCCCTACCTGTATATAAATCCATCAAAATTAATAAAAAATTTCAGAATTCTATATTGACAAAAAGATTTTAAACAAATTATTATAACAAGAAATAAAGAAGGGGGATTATATTTTTTAGATTACTTCATCTGGTTTCTTTTTCTTTTTTTCTCCCATTGCAAGTGATGAAACAGACCTTTAAAATCCAAAAGTCGGTTATAGCGGTTACTCTGAATTTTCCACTATTTTTATTAACAACCAAAAGTCGCAACCCCTTGAGTTTTCCATAATACGTTTTTTATTAAAAAAAAAAAAAAAAAACTTTTTATATTCCATTTTATTTGGTGATATTTTTATTATTATTATTTTCTTATTTGCAAATAATTAACCAAGATGCCAATTAACAAATCTTAAATACCTTTTTTCCCCATTAAGGACATTTTTTATCATTAAAATAATCTTTATCGAATAAAATCTAATATAACGCACCTTAAAGTTCATATCTAAAGATGAGTTCCAACCTTAAACTTTCTCAAAATAATATTCAATTCAACAACATACAATATAATTCTATAGAGGATAGAGTGTACGCAACCTTACTTCTAACTAGCAAGGATAGAGAGGTTGATTCTAATCAGAATATATTTCGAAACAGACACTAAATAATTATTTTTGTAAAGCATGATTTTGTACTGATAGTGTCTAAAGAAAACTCAGGAGTCGATGAGAATGTAAATGAGAGATACTGACTTTACAGAAGCAAAAAATTCCCAGTAAACCATATTTTATACTACTTATCTGGAACAGTAAACACCAAAAACTTTTTTAACCTAGATCAATACCAACGTACAAAGAACTAATATCTTGCGCAGCTTAAATCACATGCCTATTCCAAATTCTCGGCATCAGTAGGCAGCGGAGCAAGAACCTGAAGTCTGCATTACTAAGGTTTCAAGAATTATATGGTGTTAAGAGTAATATACTGGTTTCAAAGAAACATTGGCATACCTATTTTACAATAACTTCTTTGTGGGCTTTATATGACAATATGACATTCCACACTAAAGCGATGAAGTTGGCAGCAAGGACCTGCGATCAGAGGAGATGGAGTAGAAAACAGTCAAGTTGGTTACAGTGAAATAAATTATAAATTCCAAATTCAAACAGACACTTGGTTACAATTGGAAGATCCAATGGATGTCAAAGGAGTGCATGACTACAACTATGATTTGTGTATGCAGCATGTGAATGTATTGAATAATCAGAGTGATCGAAGAAAGAAATAATGTATAAATAATCAGAGTGATCGAAGAAAGACGTTCAGGAGTCAAATTCTTTTTTATTGCTAAAAGTAACCAACGAATCTGAATCTGTGGTTTAGCGGAGTCTGCACACCCCTAAACACTTCAAGTATAGCTTGAAACTATTAAATCGGATTTATGTTAGTTAAATTGGTGAACTCTTGACATGAACGATTGGGCATTTTTTCCAATTCATATAGTTACAGATCAATTTTTTGAAGAGATATCTCCAAACGACTAAAAGCTGACAGGAAGGCATGCTCTTAACCAAACAAAATGATGAAAGTGACTGTCTCACAAACCTGAAATTGCTGAGGCACAAATCGGAAGTTGAAAAATTGAAAAGGTATCCAGAGTTGCCAATTTGCAAGGACAGATGAGAACCACTCCTAAATTAGAAAATGCAGTTGTGAATCAGAATGCAGGAGGAGTAATTATCAGTATGCATCTATTTGATGGTTCATTTCAGTAAGAAATATGAACAGAAGGCCATTTAGAATACCTGTTGAAGCTTTGGAATAACTTGTGATGATCTTCCCTCAAGTGTTACCAAAGAGGATAAGAAAACACCAACAAAAATTGGAGCAAAAAGGAACTGTACCAAAGCAGTTCAAATTCAATGGCGATATCACAAAGGAAGTAATTACACCAATATAAGATTATTATCACAAAATGGAAAGGAAAAAAAAAGGAAAACCTGATCTAGTACAAGACGCATGAGAGTACCGGTGACCCTGGAGTTGTGACCAATCTACTCAGATAGAGGTACCTAAATATATCAGAGTCAGAAAACAAGGAGCTCTTCTACAATGTCATTAGGACCATTTACATGTTCACCAAGCAAACAAGACATGCACCCATATTTGGTATATACATACAACTTTTAGCAAGGCAAGAAACTAAATAATATTAAAACGTTAGTAAATAATCCTACATAAGTATTGAAGTAGCTCATTAATGACCAATAGAAATCAGAATGTGATTGCACTTATAATATAGATCTGTCTGCGGTATCATTCAAAACCTTCAGATGAAAGTCAGGTGAAATAAATTTATATGATGTCAAAGTAAATTGATAGAGCAAGCACATGAAACTATTTATATGAAAATACTACTGCACTCGTGAACTTGTGTCCTCATTCCCTCAAAAGTAAATGTAAAAGAACAACAGGTGACATGCAAATAAGGAGTATCTTCTACTTTTATATTCCCAGCTTAAGTGCTGGGTTAGTAAGACATGTGTCCAGCAGATTAGGCAATTGGCATACAGTAAATGACATAATAACACCAGCTTCAGAAGAATGTTGAGATACAAAGACCAGAATAACATGTGTATATGACAGGGTTTCAAGTGGAAAAGGCACAAGTAGTACACAAATCTTCAGAGTCGTATAGAGAGGAAATAAAAAAGGGCAGTGAAGATATTACCAAAAGTGCAAAGTTGGACCCACCAAAACCAACCCCAAGAATGTGAACAGAAGCGTTCTCTTTACATCCACAGATGCTACTTGGTCGATCCACAGCTGTGACACATAATCAGCAATGACAAGGTGAAAGAAATGGAAAAATAGCTTGAAACCATCGGGAAGAGAATATATTTCAATGAGGGAAAAGATCAAGAAACTTATTAAAACAGTGATCATTTTTGCAAGCAGGGATGCTAAGTTGTTGACACAAAGGGAAGTGAAAAGAAGGAATTTGTTTTCCAAATTGATGGAGAGAGAAGGAAGGAAGGAGTGTGATTAGACACCGAATAAAATTAATATAAAGATTATATGGTTCATAATGCCTACTGTCTTTTATGACATTACAAATTATCATCGAAGGAGGTTTTCCCTTCACAGCACATTTGTACAGAAAAAGGAACTTGATGTTTTATTCATGAACTAATCCATCCTTCTCCTTTCCTTTCTCTCCCTACTCTCAATTAAAAAAAATGCAGTCATCTTGCTCCTCTCCTTTCCTCCCTTTCTTTCAATCCAAAAAATCTTAAACATTTGTACAGAAAAGAAACTTAATGTTTTCTTCATAATCCTATCCATTCTTTTATCTCCTCTTCCTTTCCTCCCCTTTCTCTCCCAAAAATCATTTCGAAAAAGAAAATTTTTATGCTTTCCCCCCTACTCCGCTTCTCTCTACTTCTCTTTCAATCCAAAAAATATCTCATTAGCATCAATTCAGGAATTACCATCTCCAATAGCAAAATCCATATCATAATAGGAATACCATAACTACATGTACAAGTTATGACAATGTTAACCATAAAGCAGAACAATCATTTGACATTGTTAATCCAAACCATATACCAAAGGATATATTTTGAGGAGTAAAGGAAATAGAGTTCATTATAAGCTTTACTTCAACAGGTGTAAGAATTAACAACTATTACCAAGTTAAATAATCAAGAATCTCTGATTCACAGAATGTTGTACCTGTAGCATCAACAGAGAACACATGCACTAGCATTGACAAATGACAACCACAGCATAAAGAAAGAGTGCATCCTCGACAGTCTCTATCGATTCTAGAAGGTAGAATTTCATTTTACTTAGTTTACCTGACAGATTAGATCTCCAAAAAGTGTCAATAATGCAGATGTAACTGCTTTTGTCCATACTGGATACTTCTCAAGCAGAGATAAGTACCTACAGCAAAAGTAACAATTATTCTTGAGCCACGATGATACAGTTAAAACATTGTCAAGATATGAACTTACAAAAAATGAAACTTTACAGTATTATATATATAGTATACCTATGTTTATCATATGTTTATATTATTCCTTCTTTTTTATCAAGTTAGAGCATATATATTATTCTTTACTGTGAAGATTCAGCGCAATTGGTTGGATTTATGTTGGCTGGCAGCATATCGCAATTCCTCTCCTTTGTCCAGGTTTGGACCAGCAATGTGAGCAAGTTCACACATGCAAAGATTCATATAGCCAACACCGACTTATTTGGAATTAAGGCGTAATTTGTTGCTATTGTAGAGTATATATTATTCTTTAAGATATAGAAATGGTGATAGAGACATAGCAGGCCTTTTAAGGAAAAGAAAAAGGAAAGAGGGAATAGCCACAACTAAAGAAGTCAAGCAGATAAGGGATCTACCATTTCATGTGACCACACGAAAGGCGGATAACGGGTACATGCATTCCAACAGGAACAAGGAGAAAAGTGAAAAGAAATACAGCTAATACTTGACAAGTCTATGTTAGGCGGTAGGGTCTATACATAATTTTGCTGAAAGGACGATCTTGTATTCTTGTTTTAGAAATTAAGCAGACACAACGCAAGTTGCTTCATTTCATGAGGAGATGCACTTCATTGGTGAACAAGTTCATGTTTTGCTGATTTCATCCATGGATTCCTTAATATATTGGAAAGCTAAAAATTTTACTAACAATATCTGTTGGATTACCCAATATCACCACATCTTACTCTTAAATTGTTAGAGATAAGATATATTTATTCATTATTCCATGAAACCATTTGCCAGTGGGTGATTTCTTAGGACATGTTTTTTTGTAAGCGGGCCACATGAAAGTATTATGAGACAGGGTGGCAAGACTCAACTACAGGGATGCATCTGTATGGCTCTGTCACCTCTAATATATATTGGATTTTGTAACTTCATCCGTTGAGAAAGCATAATACATTTGCTCATTTATGTGGGGCTCCCGTGGAATGTTAATTTTAGAGTAGATACCAATGAAACTGAAAATTATACCAATCAGACAAAAAGAGAATATACACAAAGGAAACCATAACTGTAAAGGATACTCTTTGATATTGATGCAGCACAAAACATTGTCTTCTTTAAATATTTCGACATCACAACTTTTTTGACATAACATGTTTTTGCTTTGATGTAAAAAGGAACTTATTTTATTATTTTAATAGCTTTGGCATGATAAAATTACAGAACAAACAATCTCTATGAGAAATGATATAATGACTTCCTGAAGTGCCTACACTGAAGAAGATATCTTCCATGCCATTTGAAATGCCAAAACCAACATACACACACACTCTCAGTTGCATTAATTGAGTTCAATTACAAATTTAGTTCCTATTTTGTTAATGAAATGAGTTCCATTACAAAGTTTAAGCTAGACAATGTTTTCGACAGACCAGTTGAATGAATAGAATGGAGTCATGTACAATATGTGCTGGCACGGATAACTTCATATGCAATATTAACACTTCCCTTCAATCTATAAACGGTTTATCAAATTTTCAGTTTTCAGTAAAATACCCTTCCAAACAACCTAGTGCATCCAAAGTTCTAGTAGTACTTAATACGATTCCAAACATTTGGCTAACTGAACAATTTTATAAAAGACTCAACATGCCAAGATTATAAAAACCAGAAATTAGCAGGAAAAAAAAAACTTAATTGGTTCCAACTATTTCATTTAAATCAAAATTACCAGGCAAGCAATGACCAGTTCTTCCCACCCTCACCACCACCGCTGTTACTTCCATTGTCACCACCACCTGAATTTCCATCACCGGAACCTCCATAACCACCACCTCCGTCGCCTGAAACCGCTGACATCTGAAACTTACTTCTAGAAACAAACCATCTAGCCCCAATATCAGAAAGATACAAACTTTTCAATCCATTAGTTGAAGAACTGATAGAAGAAGAAGACAGTCCGAGTCGGGTTGTATGAGGTGGGTTTGGCTGAAATCGGGTTCGGGCATGGAGTTGAGAAACGGGTAATGGGGAAACCCCACGACCTGTACAGATAAGAGAGAATTGCGGGTGAAAATTGAGGCATTTGAAGCCATTGTTAATTGCTCTTTCTGCTTCGAATGGATAGCTTTTCAGCTTCAATAATGTCTTCCTTTTGGGGTTTTTGAGGGTTTAAGAGGAGTTCTTTATTTTATTTTATTGTAAAAATAAATAAATTGTGAGTTTTTAATTTGTGTCGAATACGTACCCTCAAGTTCTTAATACAGCACATAGCCAGTATAAAGATAATATTTGAGTTTTTAAGTTAAAATAAAACTCAAATATAAAATGAAAAATTATAATAATTGATTGGAGCGAGGATCAACTTGCTTCTTTATCGATCTATCCCTTACTAAGCATATGATGGATCTTTGAATACTTAATATTTATGTTGGTTCTTCTGTTATAAGTTATATCGATTTTATATAATTCTTTTTATATTTATGTGTTACAAAATAAAATTTTCATGATATAGTTTAAATTTTAAGAGTTAAAATTATTTAGTTTGATAGTGGATTCATACATGAAATATTTAAATTTGTAGTAATAAAATTGTTATTTTTATGAACTACTTAAAATTTAGGTTACGATTCAAAATATTTGTATGACTACTACGTTTGTTTGGCATAAACCATGAAATGAGTATTGATGAAAATAAATTTTTTGCACATCTTCAAATTTCTTTTTATTTTTACTATAATTTGATTTTAACTTTCAATACCTTCGTTTAATTGGTGGGTTATTTTTATCAAAGCAAATAAAAACTCGATGATACCATCAAATTAATGTCAAAGTGGCATAGCTGAAACATGACCACACCCTGTGTTTACGGTAAGACCTTCTTTTGGATGAGCTTAAAATAAATAGTTTTTAAAAGGAAAACTTACATAAATGTAATATAATAAAAAGATATTTATTATCTATAGTAATAACATTTTTTTTCACTTGATCACTTTTATTTTATTTATAATTCAAGTTTAATATATATTACAAAGAACAATTTATTATTCACATATAATACAAGTTTTAATGATGGATAATATATTTATCACACATTTTGATACACTTATAATACAATGTGACCTTTTTTATTGAACAAGTACAATATATTTCATAAACAATTATAATTCAAATATATTGCATAAATAATTCACTTATAATACAATGTGATTTATTAAACAAGTACAATATATTTCATAAACAATTATAATTCAAATATATTGCATAAATAATTCACTTTTAATACATATTACAGATTCATCACAGTATTGCTCTAAATGGTAATAAGCAAAATATATCGCTAAAATCAATAATTAATTTTAAAAATGTATTAATTCATGTAACTTTTCTTTTTTTTTAAAGTACTTTTGAAAGTGCTGAAACTTATTTTTAAAATAAGTAGTTATGTGTTTGGATATAAGTGTTGAAGTTGAAAAAAAATTGTTGATGTGTTTGACAAATAAGTGTTGGTAAACACTTTTTTTAATCAAAATGTCTGAAATACCCTTAAAAGTTGTTAACATGATAAAAGTTGATTAATTTAATAATAATAATAATAATAATAAATAATATGATAATAATATAATAAATATAAAATATATAATATAACGAATAATAAAATAAATAAATATTAATAATAATAAATAATAATAATAAATAATAATAATAATAATAATATACAAAAATTATTATTAATAATAAATATAATAATAATAATATAATAATAATAATATATGAAAATAATATATATAACCAATAATAATAATAATAAAGAATAATAAAATAAAAAATAATAATAATAAATATAATAAAATATTATTAATAATAATATATAATAATAATAAAGAATAATAAAATAATAATAATAATAGTAATAATAAAATATTAATAATACTAATAATAATAATAATAATAATAATTAATAATAATAAAAAAAGAGTTAAGGGTAAAAAAGTTTATACACGATCAACATAAAATGACTTTTAAGTTGAAAAATAAAACATCTCTCACCTAGCTTTTAGCTTCTAGCTTAAAATATATCATTTTTTACTTAAAATAAGTTACTTTGATATTTGTCAAAACACTCTAATAAGTCAAAAACTGACTTTTTAAGTCACTTTAACCAGCTTTTAAGCCCATCCAAACATGCTCTAAATTGTATTGGATTATTATGGTAGATGATACTCCTCCTTTTCATTTTATATGTTATTTTCTTACTTTACATTCACATTAAGAAATGACATGATTTTACCCTTATTTAAATTTCTTAGAAATTAAGTTTTCAATCGATGAATATAAATTAATTTATTTTGATTAACTAATATAATTAATAAACATGAATCACTTACTTAGTTTTCTAAGTTTGTCAAATATATATTTTCAAAGTTAATAACTCATAAGGTTTAAAAAAGAAAAAATATAGTAATTTATGCATTACTTTTAAGAAATGACAACTATTCCCTCTGTCTCATTTTATACGTAACGTTTTTACTTTGCACTTGCATTAAGAAATGATGTAATTTTACCCGTCTATCGTTATTACATGTTTTCTTCAGTCAACTTTATAATAAATGATGATTACATTTTTAAGATTTATCAACTAATCTATTAAGGGTATAATAGATAAAATTTGGTAATTTGTGCATAAATTTATAAAACGACAAGTATTGTGGACCATCTATTTATAGAAAAGGATCACATATGAAATGAAACAAAGAGTGTATTATAAACCAATTATTTATAGAAAGAAATAGCATATAAAATGAGAAAGAGGGAGTAAAATTAAAAAATAGCATATAAATATTTTTTAAAATATATATGAATGTATCATATAAATTGAAGAATACAAGATGAAATGCAAATATGTGGGTTGTTAAAAGAATATAATTAAACTAGCGAATGTATTGATAAATGACATAAATCTCACTTTTAAGTTCTTTCATTACCATTATGCCCTATTAGATTTATAAATTCTTAAAATTCTTCATTTTCACGCATTAAATTAATGTATCAGCGCATCAGATTAATGTATCTCGCGCATCATATTGGTGTATCATGTATAAAATGTACATCAGATTAATGTATCATGTATAAAATCTAATGTATCTTACTAAACGATTAATATATCTCGCGCATGTATTAGCGCTTATATTATTGTATCAATTTGAGAGATTTTATAGTTATAAACTTATAAGTGACAAATGGTAAGTCTATCTTTAAAGTATGTAATTTTTGTCCTTTGCTCATTTTCTTATATCGATTCACATATTTTTTTTACTGTCATCCTTACCATGCATTTCAGTAATACCTTAAATGTAACAGAGAACAATGATAAATGCAATGAAAATAACTTTATAAAAGAGGTTTTAAGTTCACCTTCGATGATGTTTCCTTCTTGTAACTCATAGAGGGACAAAAAAGGAGGGTAAGATTTGAGGCTGAATCAAAATTTAAAATTTATGATTTATTTTATTTTATTAGATTCTAAATTAATAATTTTATATTTAATAAAAGTTTAAATCAAAATTACTAAATTCGATTGAACCAGTAAAAAATCCGCTAGCTACGGTCTAACATTTATTACATCAAAGTGGGAAACATTAGTACCATATAGTTTTAATATACTAATGCTATAATTATACCTCCATGTTACTTGCCATCGTCCACTTCCAATTGTACAAAGTAATTTCACTCAATAGCATATTTTTAAATCGTCCGTTAATTAAGTAAAATTGGATGACTTTTGAAACACAAAACATAATTAAGTGATTAGTGATTGATCTTTTTGGTATTTAATTATTTAAATCGAATAGATATGTTGAATAAGCCTGAAATAATTGGCATAGATAAAATTAGCAATTCAAACTTCAAAAAAAGTATTCCAAAAATACATATTTGTAATTTATCTTGATAAATCAAACTTCATACACAATTTTCTAAAGTTTAGTCTTAACCACCCAAACTCCACATAGAAAATACAAAAAGTTTAGCTTTTGCAAGCCAAATGTAGATGCTTGAAATTAATATTGAAATAACCAAGTTTATAGATTTTTATGTTCCTTGCTATAACTTAAATAGTAATCCTCATATAAAAGTGCGATTTTATGCTACTTTCACCACACATGCCTAAATTTTCTTTTTTTCTTTGTTTGCTTTTAATCTTTCTTTCCTATAATTCAATTTTAACTTCTATTAATACACATAAAATTTTTGTCATGATTCATGAATTAATAAACTTTATAATTTTTCCCTAATTGACATTGAAAAGTCTAGACAATTGTCAATATATTTGTATAAATTTGACTAAAACTTAAATAGTGGTTCCCAAAATTGGCTATATGTGAAACTTGGGCCAAATTCAAGTCTTCTATTTCTTGACATGACACTCAAGAAGTAGCAAAAGAGCAGTGACTGTGAGTCCTTATCTCATTGAAACGTATGCACCTGTCAATGTCTCAGTGGCCCTCTTCTCTCTGACAACCCCACACCCCACACCCCAAGAGCATAAAAGGAACAAAGACCCCACTTAGATTGCCATTCCTTAAACATAATTTCATACATAAACACTGATGATTCTTTGAACTTTTGCTGTTTTCATCTTGGTACCCCTTGTTCTTGATTCTGAAAGGCAAGTTTTTTTCAATCTTTTTCTTGAATTTATTATGTATGTTTACAAGGGCCACAAAACCCATAAAGGACTAATTGAAAAAAAAAAGTTTTCTTGTTCATAGCTTTATCTATTTTAGGATTTTTTTTTTGTGCATGTGTTGAATGGTTGGGGTTTGAGAAAAAGGACTGTTCTTGATTCTTGACTGGTACAAAATATAGCACTCATTTCCTAAATTCTAGGAACCTTGAATTGCTCTTATTTTTTGGGGAAAAAAATTAAGCTTTGTGATTTTGGGGTTTGCTAGGATTAAGGTATTTAGATGTAGATTGGTAATAATCTATGTTTTACCTCTGTTTCTCTTTCTTGGTTGTTTCTATTTAGAGATGGTTGGTCCTTTTTGTGTGGCTGTGTTTTGTTTTTGGTTATGAATTTATCCAAACAAAAGTAGTGATTAAGATTGTCTTTAATTTGGGTTTGCATAAATTTGTGTGGCCTCTTTGAATTTCACTTTCTGCACCAGGGAAGTGCCCAACTTGAGTTTCACAAGCTCATAGGGTTCTTCTCTTTTTTTTTTCATATTTTTTCCCTATTGATTTTTCATTCCTTTTAGGCTTTAGGATAATGTTGTTTTCATCTTCAATTGCTGGCTGGTAAATCTATTTTTCCTCCTTTCCCCCTTCCCCATTTTAATGTTCAATGATTTAATGAATTGAATTTTTTGGTTTTAAATTTTATTATGTGCTTTCATTTTTCCTGCAGCGATAATTGCTGAGGTCTTCAGGTTAGGTATACCACTGTTCTTAATCTGCAGGTTCATGTTTAAGTAGAAAAGATAAATTTCATTGTTAATGTGATTCTGAGGTTTGACGTGATCCTTTGAAGTCCCTGAATATTTGTCCATCTGCCATTTTGGTGGCTCTAAGACCTTAATAGAATGTGTGCCTTCTTAGCTAGTAATATTTTGGATGCTATTTGACTAGAAGTTTAGGTGTTGTTCGAAACTCTGATTTTGCTGATTCAATCCGGTTATCTTTTACTATTAGATATGTGATATTCTTAAGATTAAACTTTTTTTTTTTTGTTGTAATGCAATAAGCTTTCCTCCTATAGAATTGAGCATCTATCACAATGTAATTTTTCAGAACTGAATGACCTTAAAGACCTTGTGAAGGTTCTTTACCTTGTCCATTTTATACCCTGTCAATGTCTTCCTCTACCCTGATCTTTGTTTTTTCTTTCCTAGCATGACCCCGTAAAGCAGTTCTAGTGTAAGTTAGCATGACTGTATTTGTCCAAAAATTAACCTTTACTTCTCGTAGTTTACTCGACCACGTTTTACTGTCTACTTGAACCTTCTCCTACTTGCTTTGCTTGGACATATTCTTGCTAAACGCAGTTCACTTTATTTAGAAGTTCCACTTGTTCATGTAGTATATTTGAGTGCAATTGAATTATCTTAACTCTAGTACATACCTACTTTGACGAGCACGGATTTTAGTAAATAAAGTTTGAATAGATTGTTTTCAGATGTCACATCAGATTAGTATGATAATGGTACTAGTTTATTGTTAATTTGAATTCCTATTTTTAAAGTAGGAAAACTTTTATTTAAATTGAATCAAGCTTTTGGGATAGACTTACAAAATACTCCCTCCGTCCCATATTAGATAGACATCATACTAAAATCAGTTGTCCCATATTACTTCTCCATCCCATATTAGATAGACATCTTACTCAAATCAGTTGACCCATATTACTTGATCACTCACTAAATCAAGAATTAATTATTTTTTTCCATTTTACCCTAACAATTAATATTTCCTTTGGAATGTGAACCATTCCCAATACTAGTTATCCTATACTTTATGAATGTTTTTTCTAACTTGTATTTATGTGCATTAATATGAACAAAGGGCAAAATAGTAAAGTTGATTTCTTATTCACAGTGTCAAAATAAAAAGTGCCCATCTAACATGAGATGGAGGGAGTAGTAAGTATAGCTTTTCCAAGAAAAAATAAGTTCTGGAAACTTAAGGAAGCCTTGTACCTTGAACAGTATTCTTTGATATATACATTTTACGGAAGTTGAAGGCTGCTGAGTGCTGAGGATGCACATATGGTGATATTTAAATGCTATTTACACTTGGTTGTTGCAGAAAAATGCATGGTGTCCTTGGGAGATCAGGTAATGACATTAAAAAAGATCCAGACATAGATGACAGTACCTTGTCTCGGAAATCTCTGGAGGTGCTAAAGTTTAGTTCATCTCCCACAGTTGTGTATATTCGTTGCTGCAAATCACAGTGGTACGCTAACACTTCAACGTTCATCTGGGAAATTCCGACATGTATTGTGGTACATCTAGGATACTTCTAGGACTATGGAGTATCACAAAATGTGGTTGAGAAGCGAAATTGTATAAAGTTGACATCATACACCTTGTTATTTGCTCATCTTTAATAATTGAAAAATTGAAATATCACATGACCTACCAACCTTTGGCCCAATATATTTTTGCAGTAGTCATTTTAGTCCTTTATGAGACTGAGATTCTGCAAGAGTTTGGCCTATCAAAAAGTCATTTGAGTCCTCTATCAAGTTCCACAGAATTATGTTTCAAGCTTTTAAGAAAAACTATTATATGTGTCATGCAGTAGTTTCTTGCAGATATTTTTTTCAACTTTTACAATGTTCGTATCTCATAAATGAATCATTTCACAGCTCTACAGATGTGACATTCTTTGCTTTGGAACCCAGTGGACGATGGAGAGTTCTTGTTCTTCCACAGCAATATCTCTACCGTGAGATCTGTTGGAAATCACCTCAATCAAATGTAAATAGCTTGCAAGTTGGTTCTTTGTTGCCATTAACTTCTCTCTTATTTGGTAGACAGAAGATTCAAAGAGTTATGAATGTTGATTATACTCTTGAATCAATTATGTCTAGCAGCTCTCTACACCATGAAGGTTCTTTGAGCAATCTAAATGAAAGGAACATGTTATCAATCACTTCTTCTGGTCAAAATCCAATCACCAAATGTGAATTTCCCGGAACCATCACCCATGGATCTGATGCTATTAATGTAGAAGATATGTACACAGATGACTCCAAGAAAGAAAAATCCAGAGACAAATACTCGAAGAAGAAACCTAGGAAGAAGGGGAAACGGAATAGAAATCTCAAGTGCAGTAATGGCCTAAATGAGCTTCAATCTGCAGTTGGATGTTCAATAACTCAAGATGTGATACAAAATATACAACATAGATCAATTAGTTCTTCTGCTAATATTTGCAATTCTTTGATGAATGATGCCATGACTGTGAGCTCTATTTCTCTTGGTTCAAGCAGTGATGAAAGATGTAGTCAGCGTATCTGTAAACCACCCCATCCTATTGCCAGAACAGATGTTTCTTCTAATGGAGACATCTTAAAGAATGCAAAGCTGGACGGACCAGGTCAAATTGAGGAGCTTAGAGAGAGGAAAGTGTGTACAAAGCAGCATGCTGGAAATCTTTACGGAACAGAAAAGAGGGACAAGTACATTAGAAGAGTTCCCAATGACTCAAATGTCTATGCAAGTAGTACCAGGAACCAGAATAGCCATTCGAGGAAGGAAAATTATCAGTGTATTTGGAAAAGGGTTCAGAAGAGTGATGCTGATGTAAGCAACTGTGACTTGGAAAAGTTAAACTTAGGTTTCTCACAGCTCGACGATAGGTTGAAAAAGAATACATCGAAGAAAAAGTTTCCTAATCCTGTTGATTCTATTATATTATCACAATCAGCCCACGAAAATCAGGAAAAGCTCAAAGCCCCTAAAAACCCCAGAAGACACAAGTATCCAGGCTCATTGCAGGAGAATGAAAGTCAATGTGGAAAAGGATCTCCAGTTAATGGAGACTGTTCAAATGCTTGTTTGAAGAGTAACATGCAATCAGACGGTATATTTGGTTCACCAAGCCAAATAGCTTCAGCAAAAAGATCAATAAATGTAGCAGATTCTCAAACTAGAGCAAGTTCTTTTAGGACTAGATACAAGGAAAGGAATGTTCAGTATGTCCCTTTAAAACCAAACCCGAATCCCAAATCTTGTCCGCGTGACTTGGAAGCAAAAGAAAATGTCCCAATTGTTGCATCCAGCATGGATGATGAAATGGTCAAACATCAGTTTTTGTTACCTCGATCAGAGAAATTTAATGGCCTGACAGAGCAGCAGGTGGAGCTTCTTGCTGCAGATGGAGAGGGTGATAAAATGGACAAAGAAGTTTCTCCTTCTGGTCAAATTAAGCATGAGCATGACACTGTCCCTCGAGCTACCTCCAAATCCTGGATGCACCAGGAGCTTAAAGATTCCGAGCTACCAAATTGTTTGTCTGTGGAGGCGCTTGTTGAATCAGAAAGATGGACCGAAAATGCCACACAGGACCAACTGGCTTCTAAATGTCTAGCTCCTGTTTTTTCCTCAGTGAATGTCAGAGTGAAAAATGCAGGTCAAAATGTAGAAAACATTAAGGCATCACCTGGTGATACTCAGTTTGGGAAGTTGAGAAATCATAGCATGTGCAATCGAGAATCGGGCTGCAACAATGCTGCTGTCGAAACGTTCTTCAATCCTGAAGCTAAAAGCAAAACCTTTCACAGTCTCGAAAATGATTGGAGAAACATTGCTCAGGCAGTGAGTGATGCCCATAGGGTACAGCTAGCCTCTAAATCCATTGAGATAGGTAAGGGATATCCTGCTGCTGAATTTGAGAAACTTCTTCATTCTGCCGCTCCAATTATATGCCCATCTGCTAGTATTCAGACTTGTCGGACTTGCTTCCCTAGTCGAGCTACTAATGCACCTCTCTGCAGACATGAGATACCCAAAGTCACTTTGAAGAACTTGTGGCAGTGGTATGTGAAGCATGGAAGCTATGGTTTAGAAGTAAAAGCGGAGGACCACGGAAATGTAAGACAATGTGGGATGGATGGTTTGGAGTTCAGTGCATATTTTGTTCCATATTTGTCAGCCATTCAGCTTTTCAAGGACCATAGGACTCATTCAATCCATAATGATAATAGGAATCTGGGGTCCATGGAGGTGGACTGTAAGATGAATAAAATATCTGAGAGTTCACCTAAAGTAGAACTGCGCTCAATATTTTCTGTACTTGTACCTCAACCTCGTGCTGAGGATTCAAGCTCTTTACTACAAAAAGGTGGTCTCTCTCAATCAGGGTCATCTTCAGAGTGCAGTAATGGTGATTCACATCATCTACCAGATAAATTTGAGTTGTCTGATGATATGGAGCTTCTGTTTGAGTATTTTGAATCTGAGCAGCCTCAAAGGCGGCGACCCTTGTTTGAAACGTATGTCATACTTGAGCTGTTTCTTCTAGCTTTTAATTTATCTTTTATTAAGCTTTTCCCTGGGGTGTTGAATTTCTTGTGGAAAACTAAAATGCAAGTGGGGCAAGATATGAAGAAGGTTTCAATGGGTTCTTGTATAATCAGACTTTTAATTTCTTAGTGATTTTGCAACCTCAGGGGTAAAAATTATATACTGACCAGCCTCTCATGTCCTCTTGCAATGCAACATTAGTTCATCATTGGGGATGTTACTGTCAGCACATCGTTATCTTCAATACTAATTTTTTTTTCCAATACTGAACTCCATGATTACCCTTATGTTGCTTCTGGTGAAGAACCAACTATTATTTCCTTGTTATCTGGTGTTGGGTTTTAGGTAAGGATACTTACTTTGCGATTATTTCCCATGCTCTCTAAGTGGGGAAACTCTTGTTTGATTGATTTGCCATCTTGAGTTCTATGTGAGTTGTATGCAGTCGTTGCCAGGAAGGGTTTTTTTTGGTTCGATATTACTCTGCTGATCTTTCTTCAAATCTCTATTACAGAATACAGGAACTTGTTTCTGGTGATGGACCCCCTACAAACTGTAGATCATATGGAGATCCATCCATCCTACATACAATGAGCTTACATGACCTGCATCCTCATTCCTGGTTAGTAGCGGAAACTTGTAGCTTGTATGGTGTATTAGTTCTCAAATATGTGAGGTGCAATACATATCTACATACCTGTTTGGGGAAATGCATATGTGAAAACTATCATCTAGTTCCAGAGCAAGATTATTATAGATCTGAATATTCTGTGTATTTACAGGTTTTCGGTTGCATGGTACCCCATTTATAGGATACCCGATGGCAATTTGCGTGCTGCTTTCTTGACTTATCATTCGCTTGGCCATTTTATTCACAGAGAGCAGTCATTTAAAGACTCAAGTGTGGATGCCTGTATGGTTTCACCAATCGTAGGCCTCCAAAGCTACAATGCTCAGGTAGAATCATAGTGGCCAATTTCACAATGTGAAGGTGTCTCATAAAATTTCCCAAGTTTATTGGACTTCTGTTGAGATACTAACATGGTTAAAATTATAAATATCATATAAAAATAAATTCTTAAATGAATATATCTGTAAAAAAAATGCGTAATTTTGGATATATCTTGGTGGTGCAAACTATAGAGCATAAAATGACTTTAGGAAGTATGTCCAAGGTAAAATGAGCATGAAATATTTGCCATGTTATCCTCCGTCACAATTCCTTAAGTTCTGCTGTTAAAGAAAAATATAGTATGCTGGTAATCCTGGAAAGCCCCTGACGGTAGTCAATTGAAAGTAAAAACTTTGCTGTCTTAAACCTGGTCTGTTTGTCCTGTGCAACACTGCAACTACTGAAGAAAATCTACTGTGCGATTTTAACTTCTGTGAATGAAGGACGTGAATTTATTTTGTTTATTTGGTCTGGTTGGGTAAACTCCACATACACGAGCTTCACAATGCATCAGTGCTATGTGCCTGTATCAAGGAGGAGGATTGCGGTGGATTGACAGTAAAAAATATAAAAATAATCTAATTATGATGAATTCCTTGTATACAGCATTGAAAGAGCAGAATGAAGACACTGAAATGAACTTATTTGGCCAATCTCAACTAATTTGGAATTGAGGTGTAGTTGATTGAGAATCGTCTGGTTAGGCAAAGACTACAAGGTGGTTCACGCAACTGTAGTTGTACACATTTACAGCTAAGAGAACTGTTTATGTATTCACCTCTTCATTAGTATACCTGACACCCCTGATCTAAGCTTCAAGTTCATAATAGAAACTGTTTGTATAGCTGTAAAAGTACCTGTCACAAGTTAATACTTGCCAACTGACATTTTTATTATCCCTGCATGTAAATATACAGTACATGGTAATGACATTTCTTTTTTGCTGAATGGCAAAACAAATAGGGTGAATGCTGGTTTCAGCCAAGGCACTGTGGTGATGACCTGACAGAAGAATTCTTGGAAGAGCGACTAAGAACATTAGAGCAGACTGCATCAATTATGTCACGAGCTGTAAGAAAGATTGGAAGTGATAAGCTTGTGAACATACATCCCGATTATGAGTTTTTCCTGTCCAGGCGACGCTAATTGTTTCTGATCCTTGTATTTTTTGTTTATAAGATGGTACTCTCTGTACATAGCTTAGCGTACTGATAGGATCCCCTTTTCAGGATTGGCTTACTGGTCACAATTAGAATCTTATCTATTTGTAAGTTTAGAGTTTCATAATTCAGCTGTTGTACATATTTAGACTTTTGTCTAGTTGGAATCAAAGAATACAGCGTGTTATGAGATGATTTTTGCAGATATAATGTCAGTAAAGAATTATTTTAGTGTTTCAACTATGAGAGTTGGTTTTGGGTTTCCATTCCGACTTTCATCGTCCGAGCTAGTTTTTGAGGTTGAAAGTCTCTTTAATAGTTTTGGTTGTATGGGTTTCACCAAGTGTATCTGTTTGAAACACGAATGAAGGAGAAAGGTGGCTCTAAGTTGATAGTCAAAGAAGGATCTTATGAATATTGGATGTGTTAGAATTCGTCTGTGTATGCTCTACATATGACATAAGATGAATTAAATAGAGAAACAATGTAGCAAGTATGTATATAGTCAATTACAACTGGTTTGTAACTGAGGTATAGTTATGTTAAGTGTATTCTCACAAAAAACACGTTTAATGCAACGAACTTGAACGAAGCAGAATTTATAGATAGGATTATATAAACCACTCTAGTTACATTTCTGTTTAAGATAGTGATAGACCAATGCACGAGAAATTGGTTTATCTTAATGTTGAATCACATTTTAGTTCATCAATTCAAGGGTTCCTCACTTCATGAATATTTGTATAGTTTCAGTAGAATGAAACAAAGAAAAGATAACACTTCTATAGCCTTTGTATTCATGACTTCAATTTTTTTTTTCCAGAACTACATTTAAGGGTAAGAGACATCGATAGCAAGGTTTGTTATAACAAAATCTCAACTCAAAACTGGTATCATATAATCACTGAGTATGCGATAACTGACATTTGAACTGTAAAACAAACGATTCAACACCAAAAGACCTAGGGGAATTGGAATTCAGAGACAAAAAATCTGAACAAACTAACTACTTCAGCCTGCTGATCACATATTACATTCATATGGCTTTATACACATTCTTCCATAACTAACTTTGGCTTACTTCACGGCATCCTCCTCCTTCCCAAATGTAATCTTCGAGCACCGACATGGCATGCCCATGTGATGTTCACTTCGTGGTGTCCTACTTGGCATCCAGATTGGCAGTTTCTTCAATTGAATTTACAACATTTGTCCGCAAGAGTAATTTGCAGATCCATTGAGAATAGTTGTCATATTCTATCAATTAAAATATGAAATACAAAAAATCAAGCAGCCCAATCTTCATCGCTAGCTTCTGTATCCTGAACATATTTAAGAGTTGAAGAATAACCTAAAAACATGAGAGTCTAGGACTTCAATGCAGAACAAAAAACTTGACGACACAACGCCTAGACGGTAGAATTAACAGATACAAAATTAATAAATGAAAAGAAATTCTTTTAGAAATGTTTCAGAACTCAAACCTTAGATGAACTAGACAACTCTTTAATATCATCTTCACCCTACAGAGTATGTCAAAACACAAGAGACAACATTTATATTAGCTGAATTTAGAAATATGAGCACAACCAATACAAATCTTGTACTGACTTGGTAAATCAAATGAACCAGGATACACAGATTTTGTCAGGGGAGCATGAAAAAAAAATGGCTCTCCTAATTCCTATCCATGAAGCAGTCACACATTTTCTTTTAATGACATGAACGGATAGAAAAATGAATGCACTCAATAGAACAAATCCTTCCTTTTTAATTTACACAGGAAAAAAGTTTCCTTAATGTCTAGTTTAAACATGTATCATCAGTTTCAGAAAACACGAGATTAATTTAGAAAGCTATAGTGAAAGCTGCACATCCAAGGAAGATGCATAACTTCAAGTGGGTAAGTGTTTGTCATGACTCATGAGTGATATACTTAATTACCATAAAGAATAATGTTCAAGAACAGCCATAATTTTGCAATGTGTATCATGGGCACAGAAAAGAGGAGTCATCCACTCTCCCAAACTTCACTTAGTATGAAGGTGGTATAAGAAGTTTGCCAATGTGTCCAGTTTAATCCAAATTAAGGTGAACTACTTCCCAAAATTTGAAATCTAAACATCATTCAGGGGTGAGAAAATATCAATTGTCGAACTTAAACGAAGATTCAGAAAGTTAGTTACTATGTATATCACCTGGATTTATAGTCTTGAACCAATACAATTATTTTCAAATATACCTTCAACATTACAAGAGCCTGCTGGCTTCCTTTCTTTATCTTTGCTAGCTAGTCGAAATTGCCACTTAAGAGGAAACAAAGACAATGAAAGAAACAGAGTCGCACAGAGTTGGACTGAGCATGGCAAGTGGATAAATAGAACATAGTCTGAACTTTACCTGAGAAGTACCAACATGAGCAGGTATGGTTGAACCACATTCTGAGTTGGATTCCCCTTTGTTTGTTGATTTTCTTGTTTTCCTTTGAGAAACTCTATCTGGAGTGACAAGCTTCAAGGTTTGTGGAGAAATATAAACATTAATTATTTGTGCATTAACAGAAAAAGTATGAGCATGACCCAATAAAATATGAAGAGAAGTCAACAAAAAGTTCACTTTTACCCGAACATACTTCTTTTCTTTTTCTTTTTTGATATAAAACCCAAACATAAAATTGATGGCTACTAGCCATGAGATTTCATCTATGATATGAACTATTATGTGGTATATCCCCAACTATAGTCCCTCGGTTATCACTTTGAGCATACAACTCAACCACTAAAGTCATATATGCAACAAAATTTATGCCAGGAAAACTAATATTCATGAGGAAGGGAGGGGGGTCTCAGAATCTTTTTTCCCCAAGGCAAGCTATTCCAGCAAACACCAATATAATAGCTTCCACATTTACCTCTGCAATTTGAATTAAGCTATTGCTCCTATTGTGAAACTGGCCTCCTATTTCCTATCTTTCCACATCACTCTATCCATGATACTATCATTGCCTCTGTTTACCATCTCTACCCTCTTTTTTAGTGCAGGACTACAACACTTTTTGCTCCCAATAACCATATCCTACAGTGGCTATCAAACACCTTCATAACTATGTCTATAGAAAATCATGAAGTTTAGCATCATTATTGGATATAACAGGATGGCATCACCAAATACATTTCTGAATGCAGGTGATTCTACTTTTTTAGGACACGAGCTTTAGGAAATTTAAGGGATGAAGAGTTGTGGAGGCCCGTGAGGGGAGTTCATCAAAAACAAGCATGGGTCTCCCTCCCTCCCTCTTCAACAAGTACACATTAATGTTTTTAGACAGACGATATGTTCAACAATTATAAAACTAACTTGTTGCCTCATGACACAGCTACGAGTCCGTACCTTGCTTACTTTTTTTTCTTTATGAAGTAAGATAGACTGATAGAGTCCCTACCTTGTCCACTTTCTTAAACATTGTTGAAATAGTAGCCTGAACAAGAGAACTTTGCTTAGTACGGGGGGATTTCTTAGACTTGGAAGCAGTTTCGGCAAGGGCAGTAATTTTTCCAGTAACTTGACTTTGTACCACAGTTTCATGACAAAGAATGTCACTACCTGCACCATAGATTTTTCATTCCATTAAACTATTTAAAGGACCTGGGAGATAGCAGGTGAAGGGAGATGAACAACAGAACAAACCCAGAGAACAAAGACAAGACTTTGAGGGACTCTCACTCTAATGACTTCTTTAAAGAAGTTTGGGGAAAACCTAATAAAGGATATAAGAAATATTTTCGAGATGTTTCCAGAAGAATTTTTTTTTGTGAATGACCCATACCAGTTTTCTCTTCTTCCTCGGAAGATTCGACTTCATCGTCAACCATTTCATCCCCCGAAGATGCTTCTGCAAAACTGAATTATTGAACATAAAAAAACAGGTCATGTATTAAGCAGACATCAGAGTCAACTAGATCTTAGCTAATACAGGAAAATATCCCTCAAGAAATTAATGCAACAAATACTGAAATAAAAAGTAAGATTTCAAAGAAAAAAGTTATATGAATATAAAGTAGCGACAAAAGATCAGTGCTCGTTCAGTTTCTTCTGTGGATAGTCCTTGAATGAGTACCAACTAGGGCTCCTCAACCGGGGTCCTCACGAGTGTTAACATATTCTTATTTCCTAACAAAAAGGGCGCATATTATGAATGAAATTAATTTTAAATGCCCACTCTTTCTTTTTTTGATGAAGTAAGGAGATTTCATTAGAAGACATCAAGAAGATGCAAGGCAAAAAATTACAGCAAAAGAAAGGGTCTGCTCATGTACAAGAATTTAGTAAATAACTACAGGGGCCTGGTTGAACCATATATAAGAAGACTAAACAGTTGGATTTAAGAATGTGGTTAGGAATTAAATGCCTACTCTTTTTTTATGAGGATTAGTATGGTGTATTCTTCAACATTGGGAATGCTGGCCACCATCAGAAACATTACAAAGCAAGTAGACTGTAGTTTTACAAAGCTCCTAGAAATTCTACTCACTCTCTATTTCCTCTATACAGTTCTGTGGTAAGGAATTAAATGCCTACTCTTTCTTATGCAGGTACAGTAATCCTGGGCAGTCCATGAAGTTATCTTTCAGCTCAGTGATAAAAGCTATGTTACACTACATACAGTGTTAGTTGCATGCAATATGATACAGTCAGTGCAAGGTACCAGAAATAAGGAAAACTACATGTTATACAAGTCAAAGCATATACTTGAATTTTTTTCCTGCTGCCCTTGCTGAACGACGAGATGGAGTTAATTCGATAAAATCTTTTGAATCATTTTGACTTTCTGATAATAACTCCTCCTGTTCATGTTCAGGAGACTGTTGTTCCACATGCTTGACCCCACATTCACTAGTACTTCGTTTTTTAACACATGTAGCACCAGCACCACCTTTAAAATCACACTCCAATTGCTCTTGCTGCTGTAACCAAATAAGATATCCAACAGTATCAGCAATTCTTTGGAAACATTGGGTAACAATCAGCAACTTTAGTATACTCTATTAATTAATGCTTAAACCAGTTGAGTTGGGAACAATTTGACAAAAAAAACTAACCACGTTCAGCTCTTTTGGAAACTCGAGTCGTGCTTCTTCAGGATTCTCATCTTTCCTCCCTATCCACCATGCATCAGAAAACACAATCTGGAAAAGAAATAAGCCAAAAATAAGGAAAATGGAAGAGGGCAAGTAAATGCAACAAAGTACTAAATAAATTCTTTTAGTTTTCATCAGAGCCTTATAATAACCTGAACTATAACATAAGTAAACCAAATCCTAATCTGTCGAACAGAATCAACAAACAAAGTAGATCTAAGAAAAACATTTATAGTGGTTATTGGCTCTTGATATTCAATATGTTTATACAACAACCACATACGCAGTGTAATCCCACAAGTGGTGTCTGGGGAGGGTAGAGTGTATATTCAATATGTTTATAATATCTCAAAAAACAACTTTTTTGAGAGAAACGATGAAATCATGGGAAACAAACTTAATAACTGAATATGCCTTCGAGATGGATAAGTTAACTGTATTGAAACAATGTTTTTTGTGATCAAACTTTTGGAATGTGAAATGAAATATTAGCCTAGGAGATGAAGGTTTTGCAGAACGGATGAAAAGGTACAACCAATAGAGAAGGTGTAAGCCACAAGGAATCAAATAATAGCACTTAATTGAAGGTTTCTTTAACGTCTCACAATGCAATTCAATGCTACTCAACTTACAACATTTAAATAAAAATAATAAGCTGAGAATGAAACTTGGAAGAACAATAACATGCTTGGATCAAATGAAAATCTAGAAGACAGAAAACTTTAGCCCAATAAGTTCCATGAGTCAAAATATTGAACATGCGCACTCCCAGACTCTAGTAGCAAGCTCCTTAGGAAAGAAAAGAACCAGTTATAATATGGATGTTGCCAAATCATAAAACATAGTATTAGAATTATAACGAACCATAAAGCATATCACAAATATGGTCTTTATCAAACTTAACTAAAGAGCCATTCTTGGTTCTATTTTTCATTGTTATGAAACATGTCTATTAGGAAAAAGAAAAATAGTTCCTCTCGGTTTGTTCCAACTCCTCGAAGGACTGCTCCTGCATACTTTCTTTTCAATCATAGGAACCGGAATTTAATTCTATTGACAATATAATTCCACAGCTTGCAAGGGATCGATGAGAAGGAAAGTACTAATATCTTTTTTACTTCTAAATATGATGCCTTGACGATGATTATAACATTGTTCATGAAACATAAGTGATTAGATGGGAAGACAGATTTTTGCAAAATGAAGCTCCAGGAGTTAAAATTGATACTAAGATAAACAGATTAAAACACAGAACAGAGAGAGACGGGAGAGTCATAGAGCTACCAACCATATTGTCAAGGTAATCTTCACACACTACATTCTTCCCACCTCTGGAGAACTGCATAGTCAGATAACCATTCTTTGGATATACAATTGTACCAAACAACTTCATTTGACCCTGCAGATCCAATTGGACAAAAATTCACTCAAATAAAGAAATTTCATGATCTCCAATCAGCACAAATACATCCACACTATGGGTAGCTAGTGCATTCATACCAACTACCTTCAACATATGAAATTTATAAGCAAAAAAAGAAAATTCAAAAAGCTACATCTTAAGAAGTATATTAACTCCACTTAATTTCCACAATTACTACTAATTCCTGAGCAATCAATCTCTAAAAAGTAAGCAAATTTACCAAATAAAGTTGAAATACTATCCTTTGTTTCCTCATTAGCGAGTTTCTGATAATTAAGCCGTCAAGTGCTAGTAAAATACCCGCAAGTAGCAAAAGTTGATTGAAGTAAGTAAAAATTATTATACCTGAGGGAAGTCGAGGTAGAGAATAGGGTTTTTGGTACCAAGGTCTTTGAGCTCACCAATTTTACCTCCGGAAACCGGGGCAAGTAAACCGGGAAGAGAAAAGAGGAAACGATTCTTCCGTTGAGATTTGCGCAAAATGTCTTTACCATGGTGTTTAATCACAGTTTTTGATGGACTCAGAGAATTATTAACCCTTGAAGGATTCTCTGAGAGCATTTGCTTCGAAATTGCAAGTTTCTTTAACCTCTTCTTCTCCTCCATATCTGGATTGGATTCTCCATTTGCTGCCTTCTTCCCTCCTCGAGCCATAGCCCTAACTCCGCCGGAACAGTTGATGGAAACTGCAGTTAGCTTAGGAATACGAGCAGAAGTTTATGAAAAGAAAATGCTAAATCCACCGATGCTGGTGGAGCGGTAGTGAAAAAACAATTTTATTAATTCCCCGTTTGTTAAGAACAAAATTAAAAAAATACTATTATAGTTAAGCTACCCATATATGAGATGGATCAAAATTTCCTTCAAACATGCGTTATGTTACAAAAATTAGTATAAATTTATTACATACTTACATACATACAGTAAAATAAATGGTAGTGCTATTTTATGTATAAAAAAAAAACACGTATAAATTAACATAGAAAGAAGCATTTACTGATAGTTACATAAATGATAGTAATATTAATTCTTATTTGTAACACAACCTGATACAATAAATATAATATATATTGATTTCGCTCGTCTCTCGCCTCTTTAATTTCTCCTAGTTTTGTTTGTCTCTTTTCTTTCCCAAATATATAGTATGAATCTATATGTCTCTAATTAAACTCAAACGACGATTTTTTTTTGAAGATCTTTTACTTTTTAAGGGCAAAATGGTCTAATAGATCATTGTACTTGTATGTGTTTGTATTGTGAATCCTTGTACCATCGAAACAAAACAGTTTAAACACATTTTTTACTACTCAATTGTGTATGTATCACGAATGTATGACACATAATTTAAAAAATTATTATAAAATGACACATATAATTATTAAATGACACAATATATAATAGACACTCCATGTCATTTTTCTTTTATTATATTAGATTAATGTAGCAACACTTGGACGAAAAAATCAAAATCGTTCAATTTGGAAATTGCTTAAAAAATGGTTCTGAAGCCCAAAGAGAAAGCTAAGGTATCTGCAATAGCAACCGCTGCTATAGCAATTGAAGATCTCTTCACTTTGCTTAATCGCCACATTCAACAATTTGAATATGAGCAACCAATCAAAGTTTCTGATCAAATTCTTATGGTTGAGCCTAAAGATGAGGACACAATACGGTGTGAAGTAGTGGCGTTAGTGAAAGCAAATTCTATAGAAGAAGCACTGATTGCTATTAAAGACTAGCAAAAAAAGGGTTTTGTTGAAGGTGTTTTTGGTCAGAGAAGGTGAAGAGGACGAGAGAAAGTCAGTAAGTTTGTGTTTGGTACTTGGTAGGATCTATAACATGGGTCATTTGAGTGGTGGGTGATTGAAACAAGGGTCAATTTTGAATTTTTTTTAATATAGTTTTTTATTATTGATTTTGTTTGATTCTCAACTTATCTAGGTAGATTTTCAATTTATTTTCGAATTTATTATTGTTTAATCTGAATTTGATCTTCTATTTGTGTCTTTGTTGATTTTGGGTTTAGTCAATTACATTGATTTCTCTGGAAAAATTTTGCTTTGTTTTATTTTGTTTTATACTTATTGTTAGTATAAGATGTTTGGAAGTAGTGTTTGATGGTGTGTTTCATAATAAAGAAAGCAGTCAAATGACAATAAATAATAGAGAAGAAATATGGGGAGAAAAGATTTTAAAAAATAAAAAGCTAAGAAAATCTCAAATTCTATCCAATAACGGTGTTTAGATCCAACTAGGAAGAGGATGACTTTATAAAAGCCCTAATGTGACTTTTAAATCTTTTTTCAAGAGTCTCACGCTTCTAATAGAGGTGTTTTACACGCACTCTGGTATTAGACGCCACATAAGATGCCAAGTCAGAAATAGTGTTTAAAATGTTGTGTTTCGACGATTCAGGATTCAGATGTCAAAAGAGCAATTAGAAGGGCTAACAATACAAACACATACATGTACAAAAGATAATTTGTTTCAAAAGTTTTTCAAAGTTAAATATTTAGTTTATGAGTTTGATTACTCAGATGAATACTCAATTCATAGTTATTTATCTTATAAATTATTATTTTATTAAATAAATTGGACTAATCTTTTAACTAAAAAATAATATGGATAAGCAGAAAAGTGATATTTTGAGATAATCATTCGTATACACTTAATAAAGGTCTTAATTTTAATTACTCATTTTGTTTGTTTAGTAAATCTAAATCTAAATCATAGTGATTCCAAACTTATCTATTAAAAATGTATGTGTTTTATAATTGTAATCACTTAATATATATATATATATATATATATATATAATAAAGTTCACATATGACTAAGATATTTATTCAATGTTTTTATAATGTCATATTGTTATTGTTACACATCCTTATTACTGCGATCTACCACCTACCACTATCATTATCAATTACATAAACATCATTAACACCAAACCACTTTGTCAATAGTCACCATTATATTAGCCTCATTTATAATCATCATATCCAACGACTATTACTATCACACAAGTCAATAATGACACTCACTACAACAATCATTATATATCATCAACCATCATTATTAATCATCATCGTCAACTATTACGTTGAATAGATCATAGTTATTTATTATTTTCAGTCATCATCGCCCTTAAATAACTACTACCCAAAGGCAAAACTATGTTTACGCTTCAAATACGAACTACATAACATTTTATGTAAGATTATCATGTTCAAATTCAATAAATTTCGAGAAAATTTAAGAATAGCAAACATAATAGATATAATTAGGCTCTAGCTAGAGTTTCGAAAATTGCACTCTATATCTATAATTTTATTTTCCATGGAGGTTGTGGTTTGTATATTTCGCTTGCGAATATACAAATATAGTACGTATATACAAATTGTATATTTTTACATTTAAATTTTTTTAAGAACTCTATTTGTATATTTCGTTTGCTAATATATAAACAAAGTAATTTATTATGAACTTTCATAAATCATATACAAATAGTTATGATAAACTGTCATACGGGTGTTCACTGGTTGGTTTGGGTCGGTTATTGATCAAAATCAAAATCAAACCAATTTAATCGATTTTAGAATTATCAAAACCAAGTCAAACCAAATATAATGTACATTATCGGTTTGGTTATTTTCAATTTTGGTTCGGTTATTCAGTTATTAACCATACATAAAAAGAAAACATAAAAATAAAAGAAACAATTCATTCAAAACGTGAAAAAAGTGACAACACTGCATTCAAACAAAAAAATTTAGAATAAATGTCATTACAAATTTTTCGACGATTGAACTACTGAATAAAACTTCAAACTTCACTATTTTGACATTAGAAGGAAGAGATAATGACATTTTAAGTCCCACAATGAATTTCGATAGACACTCACATACATGAAACCAATAAGAAAAATGTTCTCACCTTTGACTTTTTTTTTTCATAAGTAAATTATAAATTAATTTTGATGAAATGCATAGAAAATCTTTAAAATTGTTTATGAATATAAATGTTATGTATGTATGATAATAAAATTTATGTATATAACTTGTTGGTTCATTTCGATTATTTTTTCGGGTTTTTTTGAACAAATCCATAACCAAACCAAATATTATTGGTTCTTAACTATCTAAAATCTAACCAAATCAAAATCCAAATTAAATCGGTTTGGTTTGATTTTTCGGTTTGAATCGATTTTTATCCAAACCATGAACAACGTAAACATATGTAAAATCTGAATTTATACATTCAGGTACCGAATTATACAAATTATGAATTTACATAAATTATACTAATCCGGTGAATAAAAAGAATTGAAAACATTTTAGTCACAAATTATAATTTTTCAAAATATAACTAGAACACATAATATAGGGTAAATGTTTGTTATTCAGCTTAATTTTTTAATTAATGGACTGCATAATCTTTGTGACACGTAAATCATGGAAATATATTTCGTGTTTCTCAAAGTGTTTGGTCTTAAAAATTTGTCTTTGCTTATTTCTTTTTTAAGAAATAATCTTAATTTGAAAAAATTCGTTGGAATAAAGAATATTTATTGTCCATGAGATATAAGTTCTAACTTTTACTTATAAGACCTTAAAATAATTAATATGTGTCTCTGAGATTTTGATCATAATCTAGAAATACTTTTTACATTTTTCCAATTTTAAAAGAAGAAGAAGAATTTTAAAGGTACATTTTTTTTTCAAGTTGGGCAACTATAGTCTGATAGGGGTGGAAAGCTAGTATGACATAGATAGAATAAATAATTTACTTATTATACAAAGTGTTTTGTTAAGTTTTACTACAACAAATTACTTTGTAAATAATTTTTCAAGAATCATCTATGATATCCTTTCTTCCTTGTGTCACGTCCAAAATTTTGATCCAGTTTTCTCCTTTTTCATATAAGCATTCAAATAGTTGAAACAAAATTCAATTTAGAACAATCGAAATGAAATTTAAAAACACATTTCAATATATTCAAATTTGTTCCATCCTATTCAATATAATGATGAAAAAAAATTATATTAATAAAAATTAAAATTGATCAGATATTCAAAAACACGTTCGTTTGGATCCATCAAATTACACTTTTGAGTTTATAACTTACTACATTACAAAAATTTCTTAAACAAATATATAAAAGACTCATTGAATATACAAAAGACTCATTGAACCCGTAAGGTGGATGATAAAAGATGGGATAATGCCCAAGTACCCCCTCAACCTATGCCCGAAATCTCAGAGACACACTTATACTATACTAAGGTCCTATTACCCCCCTGAACTTATTTTATTAATAATTTTTCACCCCTTTTCGACCTACGTGGCACTATCTTGTGGGTCCAACGATGGTTGACTTTTTTTTTCAAACTAGTGCCACGTAGGCTAAAAAGGGGTAGAAAATTACTTGTAAAATAAGTTCAGGGGGGTAATAGGACCTTAGTATATTATAAGTGTGTCTCTGGGATTTCGGGCATAGGTTGAGGGGGTACTTGTGTATTATCCCATAAAAGATTATATGAGAAATTTTAGTAAGTGTGGATTTAAAAAATGCACTTTGATTTATTCTCAATTCCTTTTTTCAGATATGGTTTTTGACATCGAAAAAGGACTCACTCTCATATATTTCGACTTTTAAACACACTGTTATCATCTTATCTTTATCTCAAACCCATAAACCCTGAAAAATGAAACCACTTGATTTCGCAACTTGAAACACATAGCAGATCAAAGAAAACTCTACGTCGCGAACGTTAGGAACTCCGATTTGGTTGGACGCTAAGCTAGACCCCGCGATCGCAGAGAAATTATGAGATTAGATACATTATCCCCATTTGACGTATAACGTTAAATAAAAATTAATCGAATTATCCCATCTTTATCTCAAACCCATATACTACTTTCCACAAAATCCTAACTTTAAAGGTCCGGGTCGAACAACAAGTATGGAAAAATAGATCGTCATTAATTTCACAACTTGAACATACTAGAAAGGCTGTAAATTTTTGTTGTAGAAACCACAATTTTTTCTTGTAGCTCGACTTCTTCCTCTTACCCTACAATTTAATAATACCCAATTACCCCCCTAGCCTATACCCAAAATCCCTACGACACACCTTATCTTGATGAGGTCCTATTACCCCCTCCAACTTTTTTTTAAGTAATATATTACCCCTTGCGTGCCTACGTGGCAAAATAATCTGCAAGGTCGATTTGTTTGTTGAACACGCGCCGGGACCCACTTTTTCAGTTTTCGATAAAGTGACTTTATGAAATATACTCCTCCTCTCTCACGTCCCACCCCACTCCCTATGCCCCATAATTAATAAATCTATATGAATAAAGATAATGAGTTTTGTTTCAAATTGTTAATATTGATCTTTTATTATTTTTATCATTTGGTTTAATATAATTATCAAGTTCAGAATTAATAATCGACATAAAATAAGAATTAATAATCGACATAAAAAGATGTAAAGAATATATTAAATTTTACTTTACCTTTCAAATCAAGGAGCTTGATGATAATGGATGGAGCTTCTCAAAAATGAAGAACCATAAACATGGGGTTATTTTTTGAAAAGAGGAAGAAGATGCTTTGAGAGAACAATAAAATTTATTTTTGAATTTTTTTTCAAATTGCTTTGACATGTGACTCATTTTTATTGGTCATTCTTAGCCAAAAGCTGCACTCACTCTGCACTCACTCCGCACTCACGCGCCCTAGATGGGTGAAATCACAATTTTTGCCACGTAGGCACGCAAGGGGTAATATATTACTTTAAAAAAAAGTTGGAGGGGATAATAGGACCTCATCAAAGATAAGGTGTGTCGTAGGAATTTTGGGTATAGGCTAGAGGGTAATTGAGTATTATCCCTAATATATATGATCTCGACTTTAGGAATAATAACAGTCAAAAAATACACAAATATATTTTTTATTTTTAATTTATGTCCAACTCAATAAAATAGAATTAAAACCTGAACCTTCTAAACAAAAGCTATGACATTTAATATGGTTTGATGTACAATATTTACTTAAATTTAAGTTTACATATGCCATCTAGGTTTGAATATTTTAATGCTAATTTTGGTGTACGAAATTATTTATTGCCCATAATGCTTAAAATTAATAGTTGATTTTCGCTGACTAACGTAATTTTTTTAAAAAATAACACGAAGCTTTGCTATCGTGTGGAATAAACCTTCAAATATGGTTATGCATTTAATTACTGAAACAAATATAGTCTTTCCAAATTATTTTATGGGGTAAGATATAATGATTTCTCCTTCTAATGAAAGCCTTATACCATTTGGATGCAGTTTTAATATTTAAGGTTGTAGTCCGTGTTAAGAATAAAGTTTATGCTTTAATTAAGTTTGAACGGTCTATTATGAGCCTATTTATAGATTGTCCAAAATAATTTATAAAAGGCTCGCTAAGATTTATTTGATTAATTTAGTTTAATTAGTAGACCAATTTAGGGCCAAAGAAAGTTAATATTTATGTCTTGAGCTATAAGCAAATTTAATCTTAATGTGTTTAATATGCTTCTTACCTTAAACAATAATCAAGATACGTGTTGTAAGTTACATCTCACTCGTTTTCTAATTACTTATCCATTTTTTTATTTCTAATTACTTGTCTATTTTGACAAATCAGAAAAAGATAATTTATTTTTACCTATTATACCATCAATTAATTACTTGAAAAATGTAGAACTTCTTAAAAACTTAAATTTTTAATTCATTCACTTCATAATTAGTAGGGATAAAATGATAAATTTACTGTCAATATTAAGGAAAAATCTTTTTGGCCAGAATGATATTTTACCTGTGTTATTTTTAATCTTCTCGAACATTTTTACCCTTTATTTTTAATACTTTTAAATTAAAAATTGAAAAAAAGACCAATTTATTCTGAGCAAATTTTCTGATCATTTATTTAGCATTACCCCATAATGATTATTAATAAATGTGTCAATTATTAAAAATGGATAAGTAATTAGGGAATTAATTTGTTAATCGTCAAGTGATCAAACTGGAATGTCTAATATACACACATACTACATTTGTGTTTAATTTATGCATGTACTAAGATTTATAGTTTGTATAAGTCATTAAATAGAATATGAAACATCAATATGATAAAATAATTTTACATATATTCATTTTAAGTATATATTTGTATTCATAGTTTGTTATTCATCAAATTGATCAAACTAAAATATTTATAATTTGTACATATATAAAATATTTTATACATGTATGCGATTATGCTTATATAATTTGTAACTCATTAAAGTGGATAAACTAGAATGATTAGATCAATGCACATACATATAATGGACATAATATATATATATTAGATCCTAAACTTGACTTCAAATTTTAACTTTGACCTCCAACTTTTATAATGCACAAACAGACATTTTAACTGTTCAACTTTTAAATAAATAAACATTTCAACTTTTAAATAAATAAACATGCGAGTCCTACTTGACACAATACACGTAGGACACCACGTAGGACAAAAAATGACATGTAGGACATGTATGTCTATTTGTTCAACTTTATACAAGTTTAAGTGTCTACTTGTGTACACCTAAAGTTGAAGGACATATATATGATTCGAAACCAAGTTAAATGGTACATTGATGTATTATGCTCATATAATGTAATGCATGAATATTATGCATGCACACAATAAGCTAATTATAATATTTATTTCATACATGTATTTACGTTCATTTATTTTATTATATTGTGTGCGTTCTCAAATGTTCATCATATAAATTAGTTAACCATTTAAAATATGTTATGTGTGTTATTATCCACATTAAGCTGATGCAAATCGAGGTAGCATCAAGAATTTTAGTATAGACTATCTTGAATATGGAAGTTTTCAATCACTCATCAAGAGCTCAAAGTGCCATGGAAGATACATTAAAAGAGATATTTTAAAGTTCATAATATGCCCACATGAATTTACGAGATAAGTAATGACAAAACACAAATGTGATCAAGGACTTAATAAGTTGATCATTTTTATAACTTCACTATTTTTGCAAGATTAGTACAAATAGTCTTTAATTAAGTATTCATAGTAGGGTTAAACTAAGTTTGAAAATAGAGAAATACTCTTTCTGTGAATTTATAGAAGGATTCCCAGTATCTCTTCAATGAATCTCTCTCGAATATTTTAAGCAATAATTTTCATGTATATGTTTATTTTTATTCCCTTTATATTGAAATTGAATCAAACAATTGTTGGGTTTTAGCAAGTGTGAATGGGAAAAGAAAAGAGAGAATATGAAAAGTGAGAGAACTACTTTGGCGGGAAAATGAAAAGTCATTTGCAAAGTGCAAATGAAAAGTCATTTCTTATAAATTTGCAGGTAACGGTAACATTCCGAAAAGTTGTTACTCTTTCCGAAAAGTCGTTACTTTTCGAAAAGTGGTTACTTTCCAAAAAGTAGTTATTTTCCTAACAGACACAATTTTTCGAAAAGTTGTTATTTTTCCCAAAAGACACAACTTTCTGGATAAAATGGGTCTGAACAGATTTCACTGAACAGACATGTTCCTTGCTGAAAATGGCTATAAAAGGAAGTCAATTTTTGATTTTTTAATTACTGAAAATTTTTCTTTCTCTGCATTTATTTTCTCTCAAATAAAATCAAAGTGTCGATCGACTGAGTCTGTGTGACTTGTTGCTGTTCTTAAGTTCGTTGAAGTTAAAGAAGTTTGAGGTACCAGCTATTTCTTTAACAGGTTAATCCGTTTTATCTTGGGAGAAATTAATCCATAACCTTGGGTACAGTGAGGGGATTAAATTTCTTAAGGACACACAGTAGTTTCTGTGGATTCGGATTAATTCTTGTATTTAAAATTTTTTTTTTCTGCTTCATCTTGTTTCTGTTTAATAACTTTATAAATACAAGTTATTGTAAGAATAACAATCTTAAGAAATTTAACAGTTTCTGTATTTGAGGTTTCTGGAGATTAAAACCTTTATGGTTTTCTACTCTGCTTGAATTTTTAAAATTCATTCGATTAACGATTAAAAGAACATAAAAACTTTATCGTTAAATCAGAAACAGTTTGTGTAAAGATTTGTTCTTTACTGTTAGTATTTTAAATACTTAATTTATCTGCCATTTGTGACAGAAAAAAATGACTAATTCAAGTCAAACAAATGCTGGAACAGTAAGTGCTGCAACAACAACGGTTGCACATAATCGTTCAAATGCTGCCTTAGCACCGGCTGAGAAACCTGCAAAGTTTTCTGGAGTCGACTTTAAGAGATGGCAGCAAAAGATGTTCTTCTATCTCACTACGTTGAGTCTGCAGAAGTTCATCAATGAGAATATTCCTGTTATGTCAGATGAAACTCCGGCTGATGAACGATTCTTGGTAACAGAAGCATGGACACACTCAGATTTTTTGTGTAAAAATTATATTTTGAGTGGTCTGCAAGATGATCTGTACAATGTGTACAGCAATGCGAAAACCTCAAAAGAACTCTGGGATGCTTTAGAAAAGAAGTACAAAACAGAAGATGCCGGAATGAAGAAATTCATTGTGGCAAAATTTCTGGACTTTAAGATGATAGACAGTAAGACTGTCGTTACCCAAGTTCAAGAATTGCAGGTCATAATCCATGATCTCCTTGCTGAAGGTATAAATTTATTTAATGCCTATGTTAGAAATATTAAGTTTTCCCTTAATACTCACATAACCTTTAATGTAGGATTGATTGTGAATGATGCTTTTCAAGTGGCTGCAATTATTGAAAAGTTACCTCCATTGTGGAAGGACTTTAAAAACTACTTGAAACACAAACGCAAGGAGATGACTGTTGAAGATCTCATAGTAAGGTTGAGAATCGAAGAGGATAATAAGGCTGCAGAAAAGAGGTCACGTGGTAATTCAGCAATATGTGGAGTAAATTTTGTTGAAGAAGATACCACAAAATTAAAGAAAAGAAAGAAAGCATCTGGTCAAAAAAGCAATCCTCCTAAGAAGAAATTCAATGGAAACTGCTTTAATTGTGGTAAACATGGTCATAGGGCTAATGAATGCCGGGGTCCTAAGAAGGACAAGAAAAAGAAGGATCAAGCAAACTTGGCTGAATCCAAAGGAGAAATGGACGATCTCTATGCAATGCTTTCAGAATGTAACTTGGTTGGAAATCCAAGAGAATGGTGGATAGATTCTGGTGCCTCATGCCATGTTTGTGCCAACAAAGAATTATTTTCATCATATACTCCAGCACTTACAGATGAAAAATTATTTATGGCAAACTCCGCTGTTGCAAAGGTGGAAGGAACTGGCGAAGTCCTATTAAAGATGACATCAGGTAAGGTGGTGACTTTGAATAGAGTCTCATATGTTCCAGAATTGAGAAAGAATTTAGTTTCAATTCCAGTTCTGACCAAGAATGGATTTAAATGTGTATTTGTTTCTGATAAAGTAGTAGTAAGCAAAAATGATATGTATGTAGGAAAAGGCTACCTTAGTGATGGCATTTTCAAACTCAATGTAATTGCAGTTGATATGAATAAAGATTTTCTTCTTCTTCTACTTGCTTGAGTCTAAATGTTTATGGCATGAACGTTTGGGACACGTTAATAACAAAACCTTGCGAAAACTGATTAACTTAAATATTTTGCCAAAATTTGAGTGCAATAAATCAAAATGTCAAATTTGTGTTGAATCTAAGTATGCTAAGCATTCTTATAAATCTGTTGAAAGGAATTCAAATCCTTTAGAATTGATTCACACTGATATTTGTGACATGAAGTCAACACCATCACGTGGTGGGAAAAAGTATTTCATAACTTTTATTGACGATTGCACTAGATATTGTTATGTCTATTTGCTAAATAGTAAGGATGAAGCAATAGATGCATTTAGGCAATATAAAACTGAAGTTGAAAATCAGTTAGATAAAAAGATCAAAATGATCAGAAGTGATAGAGGTGGAGAATATGAATCTCCATTTGCAGAAATATGTTTTAAAATGGAATAATCCATCAAACTACTGCTCCTTACACTCCTCAGTCTAATGGAATTGCAGAAAGAAAAAATCGAACTTTAAAAGAAATGATGAATGCATTACTTATAAGTTCAGGTTTACCACAGAACTTGTGGGGGGAAGCTATCCTTACAGCAAATCAGATACTTAACAGAGTTCCTCACTCAAAGACAAATGTAATTCCATATGAGAAATGGAAAGGTAGAAAACCCAATTTGAAATATTTCAAAGTGTGGGGGTGTCTAGCCAAAGTCCAAGTTCCTATACCTAAGAGGGTAAAAATAGGACCTAAGACTGTGGATTGTGTATTCATTGGATATGCCACAAACAGTAAGGCATGTCGATTTTTGGTTCATAAGTCCGAACATCCGGATATTCATGATAATACGGTAATGGAATCAGATAGTGCTAAATTTCTTGAACATATCTATCCGTATAAAACTAGACTTGAGTCATCTAGTGGGGGATCTAAACAACCTAGAGAAGAACCAAAAGAGAATGAACAAAATGAAGAAAGTCCAAGACGCAGTAAACGTCAAAAACATCTACTACTTCATTTGGATCAGATTTTGTAACATTTCTTCTTGAAAGTGAGCCTCAAACATTCAAGGAAGCAATGTTGTCTAGTGACTCAACCTCTTGGAAGGAGGCTGTTAATAGTGAAATTGAATCAATCTTAAGCAATCATACTTGGGAGTTGGTTGATCTTCCTCCAGGGAACAAACCCTTGGGTTCAAAATGGATCTTTAAAAGGAAGATGAAAGACGATGGAACTATTGACAAATATAAAGCAAGACTTGTTGTCAAAGGTTTTAGACAAAAAGAAGGTCTTGATTATTTTGACACATATTCGCCAGTGACTAGGATTACATCAATTCGGATGTTAATTGCACTAGCTGCAGTATACGGTCTTGAAATTCATCAAATGGATGTGAAAACAGCCTTCTTAAATGGAGAGCTTGAAGAGGAAATTTACATAGAACAACCTGAGGGTTTTTTAGTTTCTGGTAAAGAAAAGAAAGTGTGCAAACTTATTAAGTCACTTTGTGGGCTAAAACAAGCACCAAAACAATGGCATGCAAAGTTTGATCAAACCATGTTGTCAAATGGATTTAAGATCAATGAATGTGATAAATGTGTTTACATTAAAGATACTCCAAATCAGGAAGTTATTTTATGCCTATATGTAGATGATATGCTTATAATGAGCAAAGACATTGCTAATATAAAAGCTACAAAGCGTATGCTTGCTAGTAAGTTTGATATGAAAGATTTAGGAGTTGGTGATGTGATATTAGGAATTAAAATTCTTAAAACTCCTAACGGTCTAGCATTGTCTCAATCTCATTATATTCAAAAGATACTTGAAAAATTCAAATTTTTGAATTTTAAAAGGGCAAAGACTCCAATTGATGTAAATCTTCATCTTGCAAAGAATAAAGGCGAAAGTCAGTCTCAATTGGATTATGCTAGCGTATTGGGAAGCTTAATGTATGTTATGAATTGTACACGACCAGACATAGCTTGCGCTATCAGTAAACTGAGTCGATACACAAGTAATCCTAATCATAATCATTGGTTGGCAATGAAAAGAGTTTTGGGATACTTAGATGACACTCAAAACTATGCTTTACATTACAACAGATATCCAGCCGTTCTTGAAGGATATAGTGATGCAAATTGGATTACTGGGTCAACTGAAACAAAATCCACAAGTGGATACGTTTTTACTATTGGTGGAGGAGCAATATCTTGGAAATCATCCAAACAAACATGTATAGCTCGCTCTATAATGGAGTCTGAATTCATTGCTTTAGACAAGGCAGGTGAAGAAGCTGAATGGCTCCGGAATTTCTTAGAAGATATTCCATTTTGGCCCAAACCAATGGCCCCTATATGCATACATTGTGATAGTCAAGCTGCAATAGGAAGGGCTGGAAGCATTATGTATAACGGCAAGTCTCGTCACATAAGACGAAGACATAACTCTGTGAGACAACTACTCTCTAGTGGAATTATCACAATTGACTATGTGAAGTCAAAAGATAATGTGTCGGATCCACTTACAAAAGGCCTAAATAGAGAGGGAGTTGAGAAATCATCGACGGGAATGGGACTATGGCCGAGAACAAGTCATCGTGGCGGTAACTCTACCTAGAAGACTGGAGATCCTAAGATCTAGGTTCAAGGAGATAAAACAAAGTCATTGATGACGGTTCAACATTGTCAAAAGAAAAAAAAAATATTATTATTATTTTATGGTCCATTCTTATGATGAGACAATGTTTAGTAACCAGGATAAAGACATAAGGACTTTTTAATGGTTTCTAAGTTTGATACAGGGAATATCAAATGGTGTATCTATGGGATAACACATTTAGAAATCACCTATGTAAGTGTGAAGTGTAAGCCGCTTCAAGGAGAATCCGGTAAGGCCAGTTCTTTAAGCACTTACTATCCAAGATGTTTCATGGCTGAACAAACGAACAAAACAATGAGAACTAAGAACAGTTCAAGGGTTGATTGTGTGACATATGTTGTCTAGGTATACACCAAAGCTCGACGGTTCAAAGATATCAAATCTACCGATTGACCGAGTATATCCGATATATGTTCACTACGGAAAGTTTAAAGGGAAACCTACTTATCCAGATGCGATTAACCTTTACCTACAAGACACACACGTTTTTTCATGCATATGTTTTAACAATAGCCTTCCCCATTCATGTGGGGGATTGTTGGATTTTAGCAAGTGTGAAGGGAAAAGAAAAGAGAGAATATGAAAAGTGAGGGAACTACTTTGGCGGGAAAATGAAAAGTCATTTGCAAAGTGCAAATGAAAAGTCATTTCTTATAAATTTGCAGGTAACGGTAACATTCCGAAAAGTTGTTACTCTTTCCGAAAAGTCGTTACTTTTCGAAAAGTGGTTACTTTCCAAAAAGTAGTTATTTTCCTAACAGACACAATTTTTCGAAAAGTTGTTATTTTTCCCAAAAGACACAACTTTCTGGATAAAATGGGTCTGAACAGATTTCACTGAACAGACATGTTCCTTGCTGAAAATGGCTATAAAAGGAAGTCAATTTTTGATTTTTTAATTACTGAAAATTTTTCTTTCTCTGCATTTATTTTTCTCTCAAATAAAATCAAAGTGTCGATCGACTGAGTCTGTGTGACTTGTTGCTGTTCTTAAGTTCGTTGAAGTTAAAGAAGTTTGAGGTACCGCTATTTCTTTAACAGGTTTAATCCGTTTTATCTTGGGAGAAATTAATCCATAACCTTGGGTACAGTGAGGGGATTAAATTTCTTAAGGACACACAGTAGTTTCTGTGGACTCGGATTAATTCTTGTATTTAAAATTTTTTTTTTCTGCTTCATCTTGTTTCTGTTTCTGTTTAATAACTTTATAAATACAAGTTATTGTAAGAATAACAACAATTAATTCATTTTAATTGTTAGATTATATTTTCTTTTCTTCTAAAGTCTATTCATCCTTACTTTTATTCCTTAATAATCACATCGTTGTCATCTTGTTTATTAATTTGATTGTGATTTAATTTATTGCTCTTACATGGAGAATCATATCATAGTATCAAGTCTCAACAAGCCATAAACGTCTCAATTGAGAATGATATCTATAATTAAAAATTTAAAATATTTTATATGGTTAATTTATGTATATAATGACATTAAGATTGCAAGTAGTTTTTCTTTTTGAATTTTGAACAAGAAATATCTGAAAGAACAATTTGTCAAATATTCAGATACTCAATTATAATAAATTATAGTTTAAGTGTATGAAATTTATTGATAAATTTAAGAACTTCGATATATTAATGCTAAACATTAAGTACACGATAAGCTCTTCTTTGACCGGACATTTTAAAGTTAAAACTGGAAAATTAGAATCCTTCAGATTGTGTTTGTACAAAAATCCGCCAATTTTAAGTACTAATAAATACTTAAAAATTAAAATTTAATTTAATCAAATTTTATAATCAAACAAATATTTAAAGGGCAATTTTCACGTATAGCAAATAAAAAATTTATATTTGTATGCTATAGCAAAGTTTGCATAATTGCGCTCTATAACAAACATAGAAACTGTATAATTCGCTATAGATATACACGTGAAGCAAATTGTATAAAACGAAGTGTATAAAAAAGAAAGAGAAAGACACTTGGGTATAAAAAGGAAGTGTATGAAACGAATTGTATTATTATAAGTGTATAGAACGATTATATACAATTTGAATTTGTATAAAATGAGAAAGAGAGAAAGACAAAAGAGACTTGGCAAGGAATATGCAATTGAATCGAATTGTATAAAACGAGAAAGAGAGAAAGACAAAAGAAACTGGGAAAGAGAGTATTTTTATTGTATAATTATAAGTGTATAGAACGAAAATATTTGTACTTGCATGTGTATATATAATTTTCTCACGCTTTATACAAACAGAAACGCAATTTATACATTTCGCTTTTGTTTGTATAAATGAGAAAGGCGAGGGTGGCGAGCGAGATTTGGGAGAGTGGCTAGCGAGATCTGGAAGAGGGGAGAGAGGGGAACAAAAATTTGTATTTTAACAATTTTCTCCGCTTTATACAATTAGAAACAATTTTTATACACTTGTGTTAGTATAAAAAGTGAGGAAGCGAGCGAGAGATTGGAGGAGAGTGGCGAGCGAGATATTTGGGAGAGAAGCGCCTATCAATTTTTTCAAACGTTTGTTATGGAGCACAATTAAATCAAACCCTAGCTATTCCATTTATTTTAGATTATTATTTTGCTATTATATACAATTTTCTCATATTTAAATATATATTTTCAGAATCCGATCTAAGAAAATAGTCAAACCCCATTTACATATAGCCCATTGGGCCAATATTTCTTAGGACAGTTCCAGAGTCCAAACTTTAGTAGAATCACATAAACACCACTGCCCAGATTTTCCCATTTCCATTTCCATCTTTGTTATACAAATTTCTTTCACATGTTAATCACAAAAAGGGGCATAAAGCATTAAAGCAACGGTAATCCTAACGATTCTTTCATTCCAAATACTGCAAGGTATATAACCCAATCTTTTACATCCTCAAGCAAGCTCAACTTGTTCAATTAACAATGGAATTCATACTGATTTTTCTAGATTGATGATGGATTCACTCTCTTTGTTTCACTGTTTTTTGAAGTTTTAGTAGCAGAGATAGCACTGCAATCAGTGGTCAGCCCTACATTTCTTCCTTTGAGAGTCATCTGCTTTGATGTGAAATGATGGTCAATTGTATTTGCAATGTTGATTTTGGTGATTTATGAGTAATGCCACAAATAAAGTTTCTGCATAAACAGCATTGATTGTATATGACGGCAGTATTCTATCAAGTGCCAAGTGCACTTTACTTTTGTAGCAATGAAAATGACCTAGACAAGGTGTTTTTCTACAATGCTGCTTTAGATGTTCCAATCAGAGGTAAAAACGATAAGAAATGGGGGAAATTCAGAGCTAGGGTTACGGTTGGTCGGTGCGGCTCCAGGAAGAAAGTTAATCGCAGGTGGAGATTGTATGCTACTGACACTCGCGTTTTGGAAAGCGGCACGGTGGATAGGAGTAATGCTAATTCTCAGCTTCCCACAGTTCCCTCTATTGAAATCCCAGTCACTTGCTACCAGGTACCGCTTCTAGTAGCATTATTTATAGTAAAATGACTTTGATTTCCTGCTTTATCTGTTTTGAAAATATTTGGAGAAAGCTATGCAAGTAGGATTTCTGTATTTGTACAAAAGAGCTAGTGTTGACATTTCTGTAGCACTTCGTAGCGATATGCTCTCAAATTAATTGCTCCACTGATATCTAAGTTCAAGATTTCCAAAGTCATTGTGCAATTTGCATAATGATAGAAACAAATGGAAGCTGTACTAGTCATATGCTTGTACTAATTGATAGAAGATACCTGGTGCAAATAGACTGTAGTTCAATTACTTACATCTCAGAGAAACAAAACGGATGCCTAAATGAATGGGTCAGAAAACTAGATTTTAACTATTGTTTTGGTTCTTGGAAAGTTCACCATTTTCCTTTTATGTTTTTGCATGCACGTATGGGATAACTTGTGTGGTTCTATATCATTTGACTTTTGGTTCCCATTTTCTGGGAAAACTAGTACTTTATACCGTGGAAACACCTTACATGACCAATGATAGAATTTCTTACAACATATGATACACTCACAAATGTTTAGGGTTAGTGAATGAAATAATATAAGTAACAAATATATGTAGCTTACTCTGGAAGCTAGATTAAAATAAATTGATAAGAAAATCACGTCTCATTGAATTAAATAACTTCCTGACATTACCATTTTTAACTCAACTGTACTAGTAATGCTTAAATTGTTGGAATAATTTCTCATGGATAGCTGTCAAGTTATGCATTTGAAATTCATGAGTTTCAGAACTGTCACGCAATGAAATCTTTGAGAAATGAATCCAGCTAACTTGCCGTGAAACATCATGCTGCATGCTTGCTGTGCACACTTGTGTTAATGGTAAAAAAGGTGGAGCCATGCAGTTATTATTGTTAGTGACAAAAAAGGGTGGTTTTGTTGATTTATTCCAACAAATATGCTAATCTTTATTATGTAGTGATTATATAATTTTTTGCAACTTGTTTCTGCTAACATTCCCTTGCAAGTTTAGCCCCTATAAGAAGAATGGAATTGAAGATAGACTAGACGTGATTGCAATATCTACGTCCAAATGCCAGTGGTCCATAAGTTCCCCAATGTGATGATTGATGGTGATCAATGGTGTTGAAGTGAGAGTAGGTAGGCTTGAACCACATGGAGAAGAAGCTGTCTCGAACATCAATAGTTTCTGAAAATGTATGCGGATTTAGTGGCGAACAAAATACTTTCTTTTGATGACCTAGCGGAGAACAAGATACTATATAAATAAAAGGATCTACATAAGCGATAACAACTAATTGGCTAAGGTTTAGTAGTTGTTGATCCACATTCCACATACATACATTAGGTAAGGTGCTTGTCATGAGTCTTTTTAGTTTGGTTAGAGATTTGTATGTTAGTGAGGAAATAAACATGAGATTTTGAGAATCTCTAGTTTAAGCAAAACTGTTTTGTCATAAATGACAAGTTATCAGACATTGGAAAGAAACACAATCAATGGATTTCTTCGGGACATTTCCCACTGAGCGATTTATATGAATCATCAATTATCCTTTCATTGAGTTCCTCCCTAATTTTTTCTCCATTTGATTGATGATGGCGAAGGCTTCGTATCTATCAATTCAATCAAATAGAGCAGAATGGATGTAGAAACTTAATATTTAACTGTAACTAGTTTGGAGTTGAAGCATAGTTGTTATACATTGAGCCATACCTTCATAAGTATGGTGACCCTAAACATCCATTCTGAATCGTAATTATCAGTTATAAATCTTAGTGCCCCTTTTAAAAAATAGAAAAATTAAAATAATACATTTTCTTTATAAAAGAATAAGTACCCCCTTTGTCCCATTGTGGCATCTTTCTATACTTGTAAATGTAACTTTAGACTTACCATTATACCCTTAATGAGGTGAGCTTGTTTTAAACCACAAGTTCCAAAAATCTTTTTGCTTAAATTCTATGCCCAGTCAAACACTGCCATGTAAATTGGACTGAGGAGGTATGTCTTTTTGGTTTAACATTTAAAACTTAGTGGCCACGTGTTAAAAAAGGGTTTATAATATCCAAATACTACACAAATGCATTGAAGAAGGGGTTTGTATATAGGTCAACTATATAGAGTAAGTATATTTCATTATTACCTGTCTCTGTTCTACGCATTCCATATTCCATACTTCGCATGCAGGAAGCTTTCTAAAAAAAAAGTTCTATGTTTCGTGAAGGAAAAAAGGAGGCCGTATACAATACAAAGTATAGGATAAACAATGCAAACAATATGGTGATACTGTACCTATGGACTATTTATGTCAGTGAGAGGAGCATGGATCCTTTTTATAGTTATTTGCACCTTCTTGGATGCTACATTATAGATAAAACAATCTCTTCTCTTTTTATTTACTTTTAATGTGCTTTTCCTTACTGGGCCAGTGCTTTCAAGTGGGAATATAATTGTTGTGTACTAAGTCTAGCAAAATTGATTTGATGTCCAAGAAAGTGGTACTAAAGCTAGAGGTAAGGGGAGGAAGGACATTTCTATTTCCAAGAAATGATCCTCAATTTTGTATAAACTTGCAGATCATCGGTGTCTCAGACCGAGCTGAGAAGGATGAAATTGTCAAGTCGGTAATGCATCTCAAGAATGCTGAGATTGAAGATGGTTACACCATGGATGCTGTTGTTTCTCGCCAGGTGGTAGCTGCAGTCCTACATATTCATCTTTCTTAATGAGGTTATCCTGTATTCTCATGCTTGGCTACATGTTTTCAGAATCTTTTAATGGATGTGAGGGATAAGCTTTTGTTTGAGCCAGAATATGCCGGAAATATAAAAGAAAGGGTTCCACCAAGGTCTTCTCTTAGAATACCATGGGCTTGGTTATCTAGTGCTCTTTGTCTTCTTCAAGAGGTTAGATACAATACACTATTGAGCAAGCGGATTACTTTCTTTGCAAGTTTGTGCGAAAATGATTATTTAAAATGTTAACATTATTCATTCAGGTTGGGGAAGAGAAGCTTGTGCTAAATATTGGACAAAAAGCTCTTCAACATCCAGATTCTAAGCCTTATGTTCATGATATTCTTTTGTCCATGGCACTTGCTGAGGTTAGGCAAAGAGAGAAAATATCATAACTCTATGCTGTCTTTTTCTTAGGATCTGTGTTATGCTTGGGTTTCTTATTCTAGGTGCTTTCTTGAAGTGTGCAATTGCAAAAGTTGGATTTGAGAAGAACAGAATTTCACAAGGATTTGAAGCTCTTGCTCGTGCTCAATGTCTTTTAAGGAGCAAAGTTTCTCTTGGGAAGATGACATTATTATCTCAGGTTAGCTTGTCTTAGTTCTGCTGTCTTATATCCAGAGTTCATTTTGCGAAGGCGAAATTGTATTTTTTCTTCATCTTATTTTTCATTTTACATGTAAGTGCCGTAATTTAGATGTTTAAGGGCTAAGGCTGTGCTATTTGAATGTGCATTAATTTTTTTGCATCCATCTCATCATCAGTAGATTTCTTTATTATTATAATAGTAATTGCAGTAGACTAAAAACCTAGCATGAGTTAAATATAGAAGATTCTCTCTGTAAAAATGTGTAGCTATGATGTTATGTCTATAGTTGGAGACTTGGAAGTTTTGTTGGTGTTTTCAGTCTCTGCAACATTTAGTGCAAATACTTCTCTGATGTGCTGTTTCTTATTTCTCATTGGGATTATATTTTACCTTGCGCTTAGATAGAAGAATCGTTGGAAGAGCTCGCCCCTGCCTGCACTTTGGAGTTATTAGGCCTGCCTCGTACACCTGAAAATGCTGAGCGGAGGTTAGGAGCCATTGCAGCATTACGTGAATTGCTCAGACAGGGCCTTGACGTAGAAGCCTCCTGCCAAGTTCAGGATTGGCAATGCTTCTTAAATCAAGCTCTTAACAAGCTTATGGCTTCGGAGATTGTTGAACTCCTTCAGTGGGATAATTTGGCTCTCACAAGGAAGAACAAAAAGTCCATTGAGTCACAAAACCAAAGAGTTGTAATTGATTTCAACTGTTTCTACGTGGTTTTATTAGCTCATATTGCCCTAGGATTTTCCAGCAAGCAGATTGATCTGGTAATTACGACGTTGGTCTATTCTTTGTACTTTGATTTTCAATTGCTGAAGTTGACCGCAATAAAGTGTTTTGACTCTATTAAGATATAAGGTTGAATTGCATCAACTCTGTGTGTGTAACACAATTCCAATATCTTGCTAGATGTTTTACCTGAGAATGCCAGGATTCCGGATGCAGTAACATGTTGACAAAAAATTTCAATTGTTTATTGCAGATTAACAGATCCAAAATAATTTGTGAGTGTTTGATTGCTTCAGAAGGAGTTGATTTGAAATTTGAGGAAGCCTTCTTGTTGTTCCTTCTTGGGCAGGTGAATCTGTAATTTCCTCTTTCACTGGCTGTGTATTTCCTTTCCCTTGAGTGTTTATTGAGAAAAGTGAATTTTGTTAATACAGGGTGATGAAGCTGCAGCTACTGAAAAGCTTCGGCAGCTTGAGCTGAACTCAGATACAGCTTCACGTAATTTAGCATCGGTCAAAGAAACGAAAGATGTTTCAACTGTATCAAAACCACTGGTATGTATTGCTTTACATGCTATTAATCAGTCTCAGAAACTATGTGGTTCATATAGGCTGGTTTCCTGGTTTCTCCCTCTGCATTTATTTCATTTTATATTCTCTAGGGGTCATTACTTTTTTCTCTTTTAAAAATATAAATGCACTTCTCCGTGACCCTAACTCCTCAGCACCAATTTATAGTTGTTGACATGTTGTTGCTCTTTTGCAGAGTCCACCTTTTTGTAAACAAAACTAGGATTTTCTGACCATAGATAATGATATAAGCAAAACTAGTTTCTATTCTTTTATCTAAGGGTTCTATCTGGGATAAGTCTTCTGTTGAGTTGAAGTCAAATGTTTCTCATCATAACATCTTGTGGCTTTCCAGGAGACCTGGTTGAAGGATGCTGTGCTTGGCTTGTTCCCTGATACGAGGGATTGTTCTCCGTCATTAGTGAGTCCTGTTACGAAATGTTTTGATTCAAAAAGTATCTCATTGTAGAGAGCTAAACTAACTCTAAAATTTGCAACAGGTAAACTTCTTTCGCGGCGAGAAACGACCTTTCGTGAGCAGGGGAAATAAAAGAGGTCTGCAGACTGCATCTCAAATTAGTCATAGGCCACTTGCACCTGCTATTACACGGGACCAAAGAGCTACAGATGAACCACTTCCGTATGGTGATACTTCACGGCATCTCGGGTCAGCTGTAAAGCAGTTAGCTCCACCTAATTTACAAGCTCAATTGACTGTGGATAAGGTCAATGTGGGCAATGCTTCTGGGATGCCATCTGTTCAGTTGAAAAGAAATTTGGGTGCTGGACGTAAGGTTTGGGAAATTTGGTTGGGCCTGAATAGCATAGTTGAGAAGATAATTTTTGTTGTGTCAGTTGGATGCGTCATCTTTGTTTCCTTCAAGCTAATGAACATGCAGTTGTGGAGAATGAAAAATGGATCTGGTTGGTGGCTAAATACGCCAAGGATGACAAGCTCCCATTCCTGGAAAACGGATTTTCCTCAAGATCCTAGTTATAGGCAGGCAAGCAATAGGAGAAGTGGCATCACTGAGAAGTTGAAGAAGTTGCTTCCAAAGTTCACAATGCAGATAGGCGAGCACCCACAAGCTTCTGGTCTCCAAAATTCTTTCTTTGCTGCTGGTCTATCACCTTCTGCAACAGCAGCTTACAAGACACCAATGCCTATAGAAGAAGCTGAGACCCTTATCAAGAAATGGCAAACCATTAAGGCAGAAGCACTAGGGCCTGACCATAATATTGATGGTCTCTTTGATGTTCTTGATGAGCCGATGCTTGTTCAGGTTAGCTGCATTGCTTATAAATGCGTGATGTGTCTATAGGTATTGCTGGAAATTGTGGTGTTCAACATCAATTATTTTACCAACATATATGTATTATAAACCCCATTTGCATGCCATAAGATTACATGTTCACTTGTAGCACCAATGATACTTGGACTTAAAAAAAAAGTTGAAATATTGAATTTCAGGTTGTCAAACATGATTTTCTTATCATATGAGCTCACATTGAGATAGTTGGCTTAAGTACCCTCCACCTCCAACACCAACGAGCAAAAGAGGGGGGGGGGGGGGAGTTCCCAGGGAGGGGTTAATATGTTGGTTGTGTGAAATTCACTGAGCAGATTGGTTTTATGTATCTGCAAATCTGTTATGATGGACTAGTGAAGTAAGTTTTATTTCCTAATATGTTGTGATTCTGGAGAAAGGTTGGACCTCATTGAGTCCACCGAATGTCAAAAACTTAAAACCTATGTTTTTCCCCACAAAAGTGTCTTGCTGACCCCTGTTCTTTCTATTGTACAACAGTGGCAAGCCTTGTCTGAAGCAGCAAAAACTAGGTCGTGTTTCTGGAGATTTGTTTTGCTCCAACTTTCAGTTTTACGAGCAGAGATTTTGACCGATGGGATTGGTCAGGAGATGGCAGAAATAGAGGCAATCCTGGAGGAAGCAGCTGAACTTGTGGATGAATCACAGCTTAAGAACCCAAATTATTACAGGTAATCAGAAATTGTTGGAAATTTGCTCATGTTGTCAGCTTGACTCTGTGTGTGTGTGGGGGGGGGGGGGGGGGTCAATTGCAGGATGAGTGTATTCAGGTTAGTCGAGGGTGGAGTGCAGACGCTGGTTGAACTTTTAGATTTCTTTTCCATTTGGTTGTTCTGTTAGTGTAATGTAAGGACTAATTGCCTCATCTCTAAGAAGTTGAGGTCTTGAAGCATGTCCATTGAAAGAAGCAAGGACTAAATTCGCTGTTAAGTTGTAATTTGAAGCTAGCTACACATTATAGTACCACTAAAAAATAAATCATAATTGTGTATACAATTAGTATCTAGATGTGTCAGGTGCTGATTGTATTTGTTCTTTTCACATGTAATGAACTTGAGTGCTTTATGGGGTGAGATTGGACCATAGCTTCGTAGTGGTGTATTCAGCTTTTCGTGCAAATCTGTTCAGTAACTTGAGGATTTGTTACTCACTTTAGTTGCCTGTCATATGTTTATCCATTTCTAATATAGCATTTTGTAACAAGCTGTTTTAGCATCATTTCCTTAAATTATTCCTCCATGAATTAAGTGTTCCACCTCTCTACCTGAGAATGAATCCATGCTTGTTTTCATGTAAAACAACTAAAAGTTCCCTGGTGATCATCTTGCAGCACTTACAAAATTCGGTATGTTCTGAAGAGGCAAGATGGTGGTGCTTGGAGGTTTAGTGAAGGACATATTCTAACAGAGTCATGACTTCTAGCATAGTGAGAGTAGAACTCTCAGTATATAAACCACAGCTTACCTGTATATGAGATATTCAAGCTGACATTGACTGCAGTTCAAGGAGATAGTGGTCTGTTCTGTTTCGTTTACCTTCCTATTTAAAATAATGCCTTTTTTTCTATCCTTGTCAATTTCTGGCATCATTAGTTGGTGTATTCTTTTTTTCTTTCTTTTATCTTTTAATGCTGAAGGGAGTGGATAGTCTATTGTAGCGAGGTAAATTAGACTATGAAAGTAAAATCTAATTTGTTAAACTGATTTCCGATGCAATTTGTTGGCAGTATCTAATACCTTTGTGCTTGTGTTACTTGTTAAGTGAATTTGAGTAAACATCAGTGTGTTCATACTCAAGTATCATTTCTACTTTCTGTATTGAACTTTTGGAATTGTTATAAAATGTACTGCTCCAGAGTTTTCTGGTAGACTTTCGAGACTTAACCCACCTTGACTTCAATGACCGGAAAAATAACGTGGAAACTCAAACATTGTATGGTCCCTAATCTGCACAAGTTGCGACTTATGAATTATGATGGCCTACTTTCGTAGCCCTCCACACTATTGCTAGTTTGCTACGGTTGCTCATCACAGGCCACCTAAATGTAGAGTGCTTGTGGAAGTAATATCTTTGGATAAAAGCTTTTTTTTGGCATTACATGTTTTATTTGAATAAGAAAAAGCACATTCAAGATTTTACACGTAATGACAAAAACATTTGCAAATGGTCCATTACGTAATTACTTCGGTTTTTGCTTTTTATGGTTTTTATTTATTGCAGGAAAGAAAGAAACACTATGTTTGCATAATTCGATTCTACTGTTTCTGTATAGGGAAAATTGATCAGCAAAGAGAAAAATCTTGGGCTCACCCCTATTCGATTAGATTAATAATCCATCATTGAGTTCATTTATGCCCTTACATTAGACATCTACATGTAAAAATTTTACTGCCTTTGACAAGGAGATAGTGAATTGACAGTGCCTTTGGATAAAATTTACTTTGAATTAAGAACATGTTTAAGATCGGTGTGCATGTACTCGTCACAAAGAGAATATTGGACAAAAGCTTATCATCAGCCGCATATTATACTGGTTGGAGTTTTGAGTTGTGTTTGCCAAATGACAATGATTTTGCGCCCTAATCATCCGTTGCAAAAGTAAGGGAAAAATATATATGAGAAATTACCGCTGGCAAGAGTAGTCTATGTTGTTTAAGTATTTGATATTATTTTCGCTTTACCTATCTTCTTAAATCATTTCCAAGTCCTTTTGTATCGAATATCAACTTAAAAGCATTTTAGATAACCAAAGTGCATACATAAAATGTTACTAATTCCTTGTTCCATTGCTGATGATATTCATATTATTCATCGAATAACTTATTTTAATATTAAATATTATCTTATTTAACACTGATTCTAACATGTCAATATCCACTGTGACTTTCTCGATTGTCACTCCTAAGTAAGTTCATAATTAGTAAATGAGCAAATAATTCCCGGTGAGTTTAATCTGGATTGGGTCTCAAAATTGGGCCTAACGAGAAGAGCCCATTGACTAAATACCTCCTTGTAAAAGTCCTCCCTTTTATGTAATTTTTCCACGTTTTGTCGATTGGTCAGACTCGACACTTGCTCTGAGGATCCTTCCATGATTCATAGAGTACTATCACTGGCGTTTCAGTAGGGTTTGTGTTTTGATCCATCGCTCAGAACAACTCATAAATGTAACAAAGATCCAAAACTCGGCAAATTCGAATCGAAAATTTGTACTCTGTTCATCAATTGAGCTGAATTAGTAGTAGATCTAATCTCGCAGAAATGGAGAAAGCAACGGATCTGCTTTCCTCATCGCAGTCATTCTTCTCACTAAAATCTCTAAAGCTGAAGACGAAGCAACAGGAGCTTCTCCTTCGAATTTCGATCCTCGGACTCGTCTACATTCTAGCATTTATCACTCGCCTCTTCAGTGTGCTCAGATATGAGAGCATGATCCATGAATTCGATCCGTATTTCAATTACAGGACGACCTTGTATTTGACTCAGAAAGGTTTTTACGAGTTTTGGAACTGGTTCGACTCCGAGAGTTGGTATCCACTTGGAAGGATCATTGGTGGTACGCTTTATCCTGGACTTATGGTCACTGCTGCCTTTATCTACTGGATACTTAGATTCCTCAGGTATCGCTTTTGTTATTCTGCCTCTTTGTTTTCAAACCAAATTACTGCATAAGCTGAGGACTTAAAAGGTGTAATCTTTTTTTTTTTTTTAAAAAAAAAAACTGTAATAATATTACGTACCAGAAAACTATCTAGAGAAATTTAGGAAACATCAAATGTAGAGATGAGTCACCGAGAAATAATTTTTTTGTTTGTTTGGAAGAGAGACATAGAGAGCAAGTTTAGTCATAAGAAAAAATTACTTACCTTTAAGTATTCTACCTTTTTTTTTTGTCAATTTTGGGTAGTTTTAATTTCAGATGGTCTTCAATTCTCCGAGAACTAAAGAATATGATATTTTTTTAGGTTTGCTGTCCATATCCGTGAGGTATGTGTGCTCACAGCACCATTCTTTGCTTCCAACACAACTCTTGTTGCTTACTTCTTTGGGAAAGAGTTATGGGATACGGGTGCTGGGCTTGTGGCTGCAGCATTGATTGCTATCTGTCCTGGTTACATCTCAAGGTCGGTGGCAGGATCATATGACAATGAGGGGGTTGCTATATTTGCACTGCTGCTTACTTTCTATTTATTTGTTAAGGCAGTGAAAACAGGTTCACTTGCTTGGTCTCTGGGCTCAGCATTAGGGTACTTCTACATGGTTTCAGCTTGGGGTGGTTATGTATTTATCATTAATCTTATTCCACTGTATGTGCTGGTACTCTTGGTTGTCGGAAGATATTCGATGAGGCTATATGTGGCTTACAACTGCATGTACATTTTAGGAATGTTGCTAGCAATGCAAATTCGTTTTGTGGGTTTTCAGCATGTACAGTCGGGAGAACATATGGCAGCAATGGGAGTATTTTTCTTGATGCAGGTATTCTTTTTGTCCCTTGTGTTATTTTAGTGGAAATAGATAAATAAAAATGACTGGTCTTTTAAACCATTTATGTAACTATGGACTAGTCATTCAAGTTTCTTGTGTACTCCATAGTTTCAGGAGAATTGCAGAAATTTCCCTATCCCAATTTCTATGTTTTTTTGGGGGTCGTTGATGGAAGCATATCATTTTACTTAACTTCTTACCCCCGGAGGATTTCTGTTCCTTGTCTTGTAAATTTTTTCATCTCTACATTTGATATTTTTCCCATGAAAATCTAATCTGGAGTCTGGACGATGGATATTTGTTTCACATGACACTTCTACTCCTTCAGCCTGTTCTTTTATTCTTTGCTCGTGACTTACAATTGGTGTTAGGATTTTGCTGATGCTTTTAGAAGCTGTACAGCTCGTTCTCAATACTAAGTTTTGATCTTGTTGCAGGTGTTTTATTTCTTGGATTGGGTGAAACATCTACTGAATGATCAGAAGTTGTTTCAAGCTTTCTTAAGGATAACATTAACTTGTGCTATAAGTGTCGGTGTCATTGCTCTTGGAGTTGGGACTGCTTCTGGTTATATCTCTCCATGGACTGGTCGGTTTTACTCACTTCTGGATCCAACTTATGCGAAAGACCACATTCCCATTATTGCTTCTGTTTCAGAGCATCAACCAACCGCATGGTCATCTTTCATGTTTGATTTTCATATATTGCTAATCCTTTTCCCTGCGGGTCTGTATTTCTGCTTCAAACGACTGTCGGATGCTACTATATTTATTGTGATGTATGGTCTCACCAGCATGTACTTTGCTGGGGTCATGGTTCGATTGATTCTTGTTGCTACACCTGCGGTATGCCTCATCAGTGCTATTGCTGTCTCGGCAACTATCAAGAATTTAAGTCTGTTGGTGAGGGCAAAGACAAAACCTACTCAAGCTGGCTTTGGCAAAGGAACAACTAGCACAAAGGCTTCCTCAAAGGTAGCATCACTGAATATGATTAGTTATTGTTTTTCCTAATACTTCAAATTACACGATGATTCTTTATCTTCTTAACAAGAAGTCAGTCGATGCAAGCTTCTTACTGCTACTAATTTAAGTAGCTTAAAAGACATATTAGAAGGAACCAAATCTTTGGTGTTAAATAGTTTAGGAGTCATTTAATAAACATAATTTCGTTTGATGGTTTGTCTGAATGGACACGTCTGAAAGGATCCCTATAGAGAAGGGTAAAATTTGTTCTTCTTGTTTCTTCAACTTCATTCAAGTTTGAGATTTGCTGCCTTCTCTGAAACATTAACACATTCTTTTCCACCTTTTTATACCATCTCTTAACTCAATTTCTCTTAAATGGGACCACATACGGTGTTTGGTTATTTAACATCCTTGTGTAATGTGTCTATGTTCCAAGAGGTCTTAATATGTGCAAGCAACTAAATTGATACCTACTGACTATTAGGAGTTAATGTTCATGAATTTAAGAAACAGTAGCCAATTATTTTGATTTCCAGCTACTCTAGTTGTGTTGTTGTCTGCTTCTATGCAAATCTCTTTTCGGGTTGGCTATTGTCTGATCCAATAAAATGTAGTGCAAAGAAGTGCAGCAAACTTTTATTCCATGTATTACTGAATGCCAATTCTTTTGCAAAGTTGATAATTGCCCAAAAGGTAATATGATAAAATTATGAAACCCTTTTCATTTTATATTTACTCATGAAGCAAGATGTGTTGCCTTTGACCATCAAGTCATCCGAGCTGATTTGGTTGTTCTTGCTGTGAGATTCTCCTTATCTTTCTGCATTTTTTTCTGTTTAAGTTGTCAGTGCACTAATTATGGATGATGGGATGGGGCTGAGTTCAAAATTGTATATGCTACATTGAATTGTCTCTTTACTATAGTGTTAATAACGGCATGAAGATCTTTATTTCTGAAATAAATTTACATTGAATTGTGTACACCAAAAAGGTCATGTAAAATGATAAAACAGTAGAATTGAAGTTTCGCTCAAATGTGTTTTTGTTCTAGATACAAAAATAAAGTACTTCAGCTTAAGTATAAGTGTAATGACATTTGATCTTTTTGCGTGCAATTAAGAGCCTGTTTGGCTCAGCTTAAAAGCTGGTCAAACTGACTTAAAAGCTGGTTTTTGACTTATTTGACTGTTTGGCAATACTCAAAACAGCTTATTTTAAGTTAAAAAAAACTTATTTTAAGCCAAAAGTTAAAAGCTGGGGTAGGGGTGCTTTTTTTTTTAGCTTATAAGCTGTTTAAAGTTGACCACATTTTTATGTTTTTTCCCTTAATATTTTTATACAATCTCCAAATTATCCATATAACCCTAACATCTCTTTCTTCTATTTTTTCCTTTTCACGTTTGGCATAACAACTTCAGCACTTTTATCCAAACGCATAACTGCTTATTTTAAAAATAAGTTTCAGCACTTTCAAAAGTACTTTTTTAAGCCCATCCAAACGGGCCCTAACTGTTTTAAGTACATGATATAACTTATCAACTCCTGCATTTTCTTTCAAATGAAGTGATGTGAACAAGAAATTTGCAACCATAATTGATTTTGGAACTAATAGTAGTTGTGGCCTATAACTAACTTGCTTTTGTAAATAATTATGACTAAAACAGGGTGCGCTTGATCAGTCTTTGCCCTACCAAAAGAATGGAGCAATTGCATTGCTTGTTGGTGCTTTCTATTTGCTGACTAGATATGCAATCCATTGCACATGGGTGACGTCAGAGGCATACTCATCTCCCTCCATTGTCCTAGCTGCCAGGGGTGCCCACGGGAATAGGGTTATCTTCGATGACTACCGTGAAGCATATTTTTGGCTGAGGCAAAACACCCCTCAGGATGCTAAGGTGATGTCTTGGTGGGATTATGGTTATCAGATCACTGCCATGGGAAACAGGACTGTGATTGTGGATAATAATACCTGGAACAACACACATATAGCTACAGTAGGAAGAGCAATGTCATCTTATGAGGATGAAGCATATGAGATAATGAGATCACTGGATGTGGATTATGTATTGGTTGTGTTTGGAGGTGTAACTGGGTATTCATCTGATGACATAAACAAGTAAGGAGTTTTTTTTTTTTTTAAGAAGCATGGTTGCTAATATTTCACCTCATGTGCTGTATCTTATTCTCCTTAATCAATGTGTAATGTCAGGCCTACAGTGAAATTCTTTTCACCTTTTTTTGTTATTAGTTTTTCTGTGTAAGCATATAAAGATGTCTTATCAAAAAATATTCACGTATACTAGCATGTTGATAAATATTTTTTGTATAGGGTATAGGGTTTCATCTCCACGTGTTCTTTCTTTAATGATGGTCTTATCTTGTGACTTCATTCTAATTTAATTCTAATCATCCATTTCGTGCTAGGTTCTTGTGGATGGTGAGGATAGGTGGCGGAGTTTTTCCCGTTATCAAAGAACCAGATTACCTTGTTAATGGCGAGTATCGTGTTGACAAAGGTGCTGCGCCTAAGATGTTGAACTGTCTGATGTGAGTTCCCCTTTACTCATGACTCGTTGTGTATATTGATACATCCTTGTCCAACAGTATTTTGGTCACTTGAGCGCAGCCTATTACATTTTGTTGTTACTTTCTAACATATTTTGGTTCCTGAAGTTTATTTTTTGTCTAAATTCTGTTTGTCATAGTTCATATACTATTTAATCTATTTCTTCCTTCTCATACACAGAGATTGATTTTATACAACTGATGTTTCATGATTAGGTACAAGCTATCTTATTATCGCTTTGGTGAGCTGACAACAGAATATGGCCAGCCTCCTGGGTAAGTTACTTACCTCACTATTCCTCATGATCATCAGAGGCATCATTGTGCTTTCTGGTTTTGTGGTGGATCTTTTAGAGCATTATTGATATCATACATATTTCCACTTAGAATTATTAAGTCGCCCCCAAGGCCTAGCTCGAGTGGCAAAAGGTGGAGGATTTGTGGCTTAGGTTGCAGGTTCAAGCCCCACACCACGCAAAGCGAAGCCCAATTTTAAGTGGAGAAGGGTAGAGGGGCGTTTCCATTATCCACCGAGTTTAGAAGGCTGTGATTGGTCCAAAGGGCGGGTCAGAGACGGATTTCTCGGTTATCAAAAAAAAAAAAAAAATTAGAATTATTAAGCCCCCTTTTTGCGCTTTTGGGAACAAGTGGTAGGGTGGGAGTTGGCGAAAGATAATCATAGGATAAATGAGGTTGCCAAATTGTTGATTCCTAACATTCTGACAATGGTTAACATGAAGTTACAAATTCTGCTGTTTCCACAGAGATTCTTATTTGTTTTGTAGGGTTTTCTTTTGTTAGATCTGATCTGGGTTTGGGTTTTTCTTAAAAAAACTCTGCACATTAGGATTTGCTTTATGAAAATTAGAGTTTTAGAAAAAAAGATGTGGAAAAATATCATTGAAGCTTGAAAACACTTCAGACATTTTTTGTATGTGTGCAAATACAATTATCAGAATGACATGTTGATTTTGTACTGAGGACATCCTTTTTGTTTCTTTTAGAGATCAATTGGTTTCCAGGAAACAACAGAAACATTTAATCTTTTCGTACTAATCCAACTTGGTATTGAAACTTTTGTGGGTTTATGGCTTATTTGAAGAATATTAGAGACATTATTACTGGAATACTAATGCCTTCCCCAATGTCTCTTTATGGTCCAGATATGATAGAGCCAGGGGAGTTGAAATAGGAAACAAGGACATCAAACTTGAATACTTGGAAGAGGCGTTCACGACTTCTAATTGGATAGTCAGAATTTATAAAGTCAAACCACCCAAGAACAGGTGGTAGTAATAAACAGGATGTCTTCTCCATCTCTGCGGCTGTAATGAGGATTCAATTTTTGAAAGCATTAGATAGATGATATAGATTACTGCTTTCTTTCTTATCTTTTCATCGAGGGTGAAGATTATGGCTCCAGTTGCCTGGGATGTTCTTTTTGTAGCATGACTCTCTCCCTAATATGACCAGTGTAATATTTAATAGCAAGTCTTCTTGAGTAGTTTGTCTGAAATATTTCTTGGTTAGGAGGAGTTTGAGAATAGGATGACAGTAATTCATCCGTTTGGTTTATCACAGTGAGATCTAAATCTTACTCTACGACTACCTAATTTGGTCTTTACTCCAAAGTTGAGTGGAAACAGATCAAAGATAAAAAAAAATACTTTGCTGGTTTGGCTGTTAAATAGTTATTATTTATACATATATAGCACTAGACAAGACATCAACTTAAGAAAATAACGGGACAACCAAATAACTTGTACAAAACTTGTGTCTATATTTTGCGTATGTTAGTTAATACTAAATAGTACGCCTTCATCGTCTTGTACTTTATTCAACCACAACTGTCGTTAGTTTGGCAACACAATGGATATTTGCAACAACCATTTGATTCTGACATTCTTAACGTTGACATTGATTTAATTCTATTATCTTTAGAAGTCCATTAGGTGGATTCAATATTACGTATATTATATCAACTCATCGTCAAATCAAGAATCTTAATGAATATGTTGTCGTCGTAAGCATTAGAATAGGATACAAGGGAATTTACGGCAATTCCTTTTCAAGTTTCCAAGTATCACTGATAACATTAGTTTTTGCTTTTGTAAGATATTAATTAAGATGACGAGCTCCAATATCTAATTGATTTAGTGCAACCATAATATTACCTTCAAAGCCCACAGATAAAATTGTAAAGGAGAGAACTGCAAATTTGAACTTTAAAAAATATACAATAATGTGAAACTGGACTGAACCTTTTTTTTTCTATCAACAATCTTTATAACTGGCACACTATCTACTTCTCGCTTTCTTTTACAACTTGGTACACACTTGAGATACAACAGCTATCCTGCCAGAAGATGAAAGATGAAAATCCAATAAGCAAGTCATTACTGATAGAGATATGATACTGCACAACAATACATGACTGCTAAATAGCCTCTTTAAGCACCAATTTGAAACATGATAAGAGACTAACAGATAAATGACTGTCACCTCAGCCGGGATATACAACACTTCCACATTGCTGAATCACAAAGTGAGAATGCAAAAATGCATGTATGAAAACAGTAACCACAATGGAAATTTACACAATTGCATTTCCCCAACCTCCCCTCTCTGCACTCCAGTCGCCTCTCATCTCTTTAATCCCGTTTAGCTGAGAATTAAATCACCATGACATACAAGGGAGCAAAGTGGGGAGCTCCTGGGGAGGTTAAGAGAAGTCACCATGACATGAGAAGGATGTTTATAAGAGTAAGAAGAATCTGGGTGAAAACCAAACATGGTAAGGACGATATTTCAGAAAAAGCAAGTCCAAAGTATGTCTAAAGTTATGATGTGAAGGTAAGAATAACTTGATCTGAAACAACTGAAATTGATCCCAAGACACATTATAGGATAAGCTTTGAGCTAAGGAAAAAAAGGATAAGCCCTGAACTAGAGTAGATAAAAATGCAGCTATACTATTCCAATGAATGAACATAACAGAGCAAGGAACAAAAATAGCATTAATATGATAAAGACTTTTTTTAGTGGCAATATGAGAGAGATGGGAGCAAAGAGACTCACACACCCTACCTCTTGAAAAACAAGATGTCAAAAAATAATTATCATAATCACAACGTAAAGGAACTGAGTCATAAATACGCGGGAAGAAAAACATCAGCCAAGTGAATAGCACATTTTGACTTGAAATACACATTGTATTCAGTAGAACATATGTCTACTTCCTCCAGCAAGGACATCAGAGCCAAGTTGCGAGGATTTCTTATTTTTGCTAGCGCACCCGTGTCGACATGAGACGGGTGTGGGATACATGTGGGATTCGGTCAACCTACCATTGGAAACTTTGACCAGAGACCATGGACAAAATGGGGGGAAAATTATGATTTTGGTTTCTCAAAATCTCCTTTTTAGTTTTTTCTATTGATCAATATTTGTTGCTTCGCGGTTCAAGCCAAACATAGAGAAACTATGAATTCAAGCAGTTGTGTTCTTACTTTTGGCAGACAGTAGCAACAATCTGTAAGGAGAGTTGGTGGAAGGCCTTGAGTCACTTCCTTCTTTAATTTTTTGAAGGGAAGAACCAGAGATCTAGATAGAAGAAGTTGGGGGGTCTTGGAGAAGACGACCTAGAAGATCTTTCCGAATTTAGAATATTTTTTAGCTCTATTATATATCTTGGATAATTTGCCCGAATCTATACCTAGATCCGTACCTCATAATTGTAAAATTTAGATTTTGCCAAATCCAACCCTCGGATTCGCATCTGCATCGGATACCCGCACCCATGTCCGAGCAACTTAGCACAAGAGACAGAAAAGGAATATGAACATATATGTTTAATGATTATAGATGACGGTAATAGCGGTGAAGAACAGTTGCAGATTTCACTATAGATTGGTCAAGAATGCTCTAAGGACATAGCAACTAAGATAGATACTCTGTACAAACTGAACATTAAGTAAATGTTCAGTTCGTAAGAATTAAAACAAAATTACCCAAATGAGTCCATACCCTCCTTGTCAACAACTTCGTGTACCTGTTTCGTTTAGTTTTCAAGAGAATGGATCATTCATCATTATTGATAGTTCACCACTCAAAGATACAAAATGATAAGGTGCTAAAGCTAAGCCAAGCTGATGTTGAAGGAAGTGGACTGATTACTGAAAAATCTTGTTCAACCACATCTTTAGTTACATCTAACACCCGTCAAAATAGATATTCTTACTATAGACCTTGTGTCATATTTAATGTGGATGATTTCAATCATCTTTTATACGTTCAAGGCTAACTCAAAGCAAATGATCAACAATCAAAAACATTATTTTCCGAAATTCCCATATATTACAAGGATGGGGCACTTGTAATTCTCGAATACTAGCATACAAGAAACTTAATGTAACAACTATGAACATGCAAGATTTGGAGAAAACCTCAGAACTCTACTCCATACTTTAATCGAGATCCTCCTGCCTCGGCTGCCCTCCAGAACCTGGATTAGACTCCCCACTAGGAGCACTGTTGTTGTTGCGATTGTTAGCATCATTGCTTGCTCCTCCACTGTTGCTCGTCTCAGCAGGTGATCCAAGTCCCCTGAAAAGCCATTGCAATGGTATCCTAAGCCTCCTCTCCCCTGAACTAGATGTCTGAGAACTGTCCTGATCTCCCCCACCTTCTAAACCCCCAAACATCACACCAGTATTGTTGTTGTTGGTATTATTATTACTAGTGTTGGTATTTGTATTACTAGTATTGGCAGTCTGCTGCTGTGATGTCTTCCTGTTCTCATAATCAGGATCATCAGTAGGCAGCTCATATCGACACACTGGGCAAGAATTGTGCAACTCCAGCCATGGCATTATACAATCCTTATGGTATATATGTTTGCAAGGTATCTGCTTTGCCTCCATGCCGAGTTCAAAAGTATCTTTACAAACTGCACATTGAGATGAATCAGAATCCAACAACTCTTCAGTGATCTTAATATCTGGAAGCCCAGCAACAGCCGACTTTGCAGCCGGAGGTGTACCATGACGATTTGGATCATTTTCAGCAAGCTGTTGAATCAATTGCTCAAGCCCAGGCCCTAGAAAATAGTCACCTAGATTCCCCGGAATCCTAAAATCACCACCAGCTCCACCACCGCCTCCATCAGGATGATTCTCGAAGATTAACTGAATATTCCCACCCCTCATACTACTAAAATAGTTGTTTAGGAAAGCGAAAGGGTCAAATTGATTGGGGGATCGACCTGGTAAAGCAGCGAACCACCAGCCATACCTCCAAATAAAGCAGAAAGATCATCAAAACCAACAGCACCACCGGCAGGTGAAGCAGCGTTTGAAGAGAAAACAATCGGAAATCCACCTCCAAAAGGTAGGTCATCGGTAGTGGCGGCGGAGAAGAAGGGATGAGTATTAGGATTAGGGTTGGAAGGTGGTGCGGTTTCCGATTCTTCTAAAAACGTACCATTGCAATTTGGGCATGAGAGCTCTGAATTTGGTGATGGCGTAATGGTAACTGTCTGTTCACATTGGTAGCAATGATAATTCTGTGGTTGATTTCCGGCAGCGCCTCCGCCACCATCTGCTCCGGCCGACGACATTCTTTTCTTATCTTATATAGAATAGAAAAGAAAAAGAAAGAAAGAAGGAAGAAAATGAAATTTAGAGAGAGAAAAGAGAAATTCGATGCGAGAGAGAGAAGTTAGGGAAATTGGAGAAATGGAGGAAACAAGGAAGAGGGGCGCGTGATATTTCGAGTGCGAGTACAAATAGCTGATGGGATAATTTGAGTACTCGCTTTTAAATGGGTGTCGATGGATGGTGGGGTCGGTGATAAGGCAGGCTACAACCTCCGACTCCCAGGTTAGTTAACAATCTTCAACTTTCTTCGTTTAATTTGTATTCACTTTATTTAGTTTCATTTATTGTAAAGAATAAATGTCGTTCATCAATTTATTAAACACTAATAAATTTAACAAATCTCCGTAAAAAAAAAAGTTTTATGTTTATCACACTTTATAATCATATATAACTGAAACCTATGCTGAAATTTAAGTCATAAATTTGCATGCAGAAGTGGAAGAAAAGTCAAATGCAATTTTTTTTCTTTGAATTACCTAAGTATTAGATTTTGTAGAAAATAAAACGCAAAATAAACGATCAAAAAATTGAACGTCCCAGAAAGTTCTACTGTTGGTATTTGGTAATATAATAATAATAAATTTTGTAGTCTATTAGAGTATAGTGGTTATTTAAATAAAATATTTCTTTCGTGCAGATATACAAAAGATATCTTACATATATATGAGAAATTATTAGCATCGAGGTCTATATTAAGTCAATGAATCTAACATAAATATATTTTGTAAAAAAATGTGTATAAGAGAAATGTAAAATAGGGTATATTAATAACATTTGTATTAGTTATGCAAATATTATTTCTTATATATTGTTTGGTTTCATATATTAGAAATAATAAATTTTGCATGGTTTCTATTAAAAAATATACATTTACAAGTATACCTTTCACAGTTTATTTATTTGTATACTTTCTTTGCAACAAAGTTCTCTGCTAAAACATCAAAAAAATTCTTTGCTAAAACTTCATTAATTCTTTTTTTTTCTTCAAAAATAATATCATACATGTCTTAAGCATTAGTTGACTTTAGTTCCTCTTTCTTGCTTGGGCTGGCTTGGGGTCTTCCTTCTCGAATTGTTCTCTCAAGCGAGTTGATTATCGGTATGCTTGCTTCGCCAGTAATGATAGATGATCAACAATGTACTATTGTGTCAAAGTATTTTTGTGAAAAGTTGATAAATAATTTTTTTAATTAAATTTATTGTTATAATAATAAAAGTTTTGATTAATAATATATAAATTTTATACACACACACACCCACACACACATATATATATATATATATATATATATATTATATATATATATATATATATATAATTTATTTATTTAAAAAAAAATACTTAAGAGGTCATAAAGCCTATAAGACACCAAAAAATTAAAAGACACCGAAAAGCAAATCAAAATAAAAACAAAAACTTATGACAACAAAGAAAATAAAAAGGCTTTAAGGGTAAGTTTTGTAATTATTAACTTATGACAACAAAGAAAATGAAAAGACTTTAAGAATAATTTTGTAATTATTTAATCTAATGCAAGTGTTATAAAATTGTGTATTACTAATACCTAGAAATACTTGATATTAGTAATACACAACGTAAATGCTTAATACACAATATAATTTATAACAAATGCTTGCATTGGTTATATGTGACATGTAAAAATGTATGATATACCAAATAAGATACTATTAATATACACATCTAAAGCATGCATTATATTTTCTAATACACTCTATTAAACAATTTCTCAATTATGGTTAAACACATATTTTCGTTTTAATTTGTTAATTCTTAAGATTACTTCTTTTATTAGGTATCACAAATAAATAATTACTATCCATTTTGCTGATTTATTTGTCCTAATGGTATAAAATATTTTGTACTATCGTGCTATTTCACATGATCACATCAACCTTGAAATCATAACATCAAAAACCAAATGACAACTTGTTAGACAAATTAAATTGCACTAATAATATATGAAATAAATTCATATATCTATACATTTCCTATAAATTGTGTCAGCCCAATTAGTGGCTGAATTAAAGGAAGTTTAAGAGGTTGTCATGTTGTGTCAATTCAAGTTTAATTTTGTTAAATATGATTTGAGAGCAACCCTAACAATAACTATTCGTCAAATTTCAAATAAATTGATATAAAATAAATTTTTATTGATCATATTTTATATTATAATTATAATAAAAGTGCTTATATATATATATAGATATATTAAAAATTCTCCCCATACAAATAATTAAAATATCAAAAAGTAAATAGGTCAACAAAATTTAAAAGAATTAGAAAATAAAATAAGGCAAATTTAAAATTTAATATTTATATTTAAAGTTTTACTCCTAAAAATCACTCTATTCTAAATTGAAGTTATTAATTCAATTTGCAATTAACGAATTAACTCCGCGCCTACAAGTGATTTGTTTTAGGTAATTTAATTAAATAAGGACGGTATTACTTTATAATTTCTTTTTCAAAAATTCCCTGGTCAGTTATTACTTATATATGATAGGGAAAAGGGTCTGATATACCCCTCAACTTTGTCATTTAGAGCTAATATACCCTTCGTTATAAAAGTGGCTCATATATGCCCTTACCGTTATACAAACGGCTCACATATACCCCTGCCGTTACAAAATGACTCACATATACCCTTTATTTAACGGAAATTAAAAAATTAATTTTAAATTTCTATTTGGTACTTCTAATTTTTTTAAAAAATTATTTAGGGGTATATATGATTCTTTTATCAAAGTTCAAGGTATATTTTAATTTTTTTCATACATAAATTATTTTTTGACTTCTTTTATTATAATTATTTGAACTTCTTATTCTTATTTTGTTTTTTCTTTCATTCCTTAGTTTAAAGAAAAAAATTTAAACTGTTTTTTTTGTGTGTATTGTAATTTAATTTCGTATTCGAAGAAAAAATTTGGTCATCTATAATAAGTTTGACAAGAATATTAGTGAAACATAAATAAATTTGATTATCAAAATAATAATTATAAATTAGTCATTAAAACAAAAAAAAGTCAAAAAAAATATGTTTGACAAGGTTTAAATTTACTCATATGGGATTATATTTTTTTCATTTCCGTTAGAGGAAAAGGGTATATGTGGGCCATTTGTTTACAAGTAGGGGTATATATGAGTCACTTTTATAACGAGGGTATATCAGCTCTAAATGACAAAGTTGAGGGGTATATCAGGCCCTTTTCCCTATATGATATAATTAAGTTAAAGAGTATAAAGAAATTAATCATAAATAATAATTACACGAAAGGAACCCAAGAGGTTAGCAAGTTGGATAAGTAAGCATTGTGTTTTAAGCCACGTGGCAAGAACTCACGTGAACTCCTTTTTTCTCCTATAAAAAACTGGACCCTTCAAAGAAAAAAAATAAATAGTTTAGTCTATATGGTCCTTTCAATTCAATAAAACCCAAAGAGGAAAAAAAAGGTTAAATTGAGTGAAACATTTGCAAAAGGTAGTCTGAAATGAGTTTTCAAGTTTTATGCATACATAATTTTGCACTATCACATTCTTCAAAATAGTATCTCTATATATAAGTTTCTTTAAAATATGATATTTGAGATACTAAATTAAAATATCACCTGTTATAATAAATTAAAATAATTTAATGGCAAGAGCATAGAAAAACACCTATGCTGGTTCTTGCTAGACAAACATTATAACAACGAATGATAAAGCGCTTTTTCGATAGAAAAACTTGATGAGTCGATCCACCTAATGTCTCGCCTTTACTGTTATATTGGGAGTTACTTCACGTATTACTCATTCAAGCTAGAAGACTCAAAGTTACATCATATGATTCTTTCTTGACATTTAAAACCAACTGGAGCCAGGGACTTTCTTGACATCTCTGCTATGCATCAATTCCCTCACAGTTCCAACTCCATCCCAGTTTTGCAAACCAGCAAATGTATTGGACAATAACACATAGATTGAAGGATCAACTTTGTCAACTTGTAATGCTCGTTCTGCTGCTCGTTTTGCAGTTTCCATATCCCCATGAAGTCGGGATGCTCCAAGCAACGTTTGCCACACAAGCAAACCTGGTTGAAAGGGCATGCTCGAGATTAGTTCCTCAGCTTCTCTAACGCGTCCAACACGTCCAAGGAGATTCACCATACAAGCATAATGATCTTCTCCAGGGAGAATACCATAGTCATCACTCATTGATGTGAAATACTTCCATCCCTCGTCGATAAGTCCACCTTGGCTGCAAGCATAAAGCACACATAGGAAGGTAATGTAGTTAGGCTCTGCTCCTTCCTCCCTCATCTGATGGAAAATTTCAAGAGCTTTTTTGGGATATCCGTTTTGCGCATAGCCCATAATCATAGTGGTCCATGAAACAGTAGTGTGTTCATCCATTGACTGAAAAACCATGAATGCCCCATCCATGCTACCACATTTGGCGTACATGTCGAGCAATGCATTGTCTACACAGACATCAATGTCATCCCCAAGTTTGATCCTCAAGCCATGAACTTTCTCCCCTTCTCTGAAAGAAGCTGTGTTGGCACATGCACTAAAAGCTGTTGCTAGAGTAAACTTATTAGGCATTACTCCTTCCCTCCTCATTTCTCCAATGACCCTGAGAGCTTCAATTGGCTCGTCACAATTCAAACACCCTGCTGCCATTTGTGTCCAGGAACAAACGTCTTTAAAACAGATCTCTTCGAATGCTTTGAAACCCTCACCCAAACATCGATTTTTCAAATACATATCCACCAAAGCGTTCCCTACGCACATCTCACTTCCATGACCAGACTTAACAAGCTGGGAGTGTACTTGCACACCCAAATAAAGAACAAAAAGCTCTGCTAACCCAGTAAGAACACTAGAAAAACTGAAGTTGTCCGGTACAACTCCTTCGTGGATCATCCTGTACCAAAGCCTTGGTACATCTGAGCAACAAAATTGCATGCAACCTCCTAGCATTGCATTCCAAGTAACAATATCTTTATTGGAACACCACTCAAAAACCATTAATGCTTCATCTAATCTACCGTGCCTTATCAAAGTTGTCAAAAAAACATTCACTAAATAAACATTAGACTCAAAACCAAGTCTTGTAATTAGTCCATATACTTGATATGCATTTGTCAAGCTTAATCTATCCTCAAACGAGCAAGCGTGAAGGGCACTCACGAAAGTGAACTCATTAGGCTTTGTCCCACTCCGGTGCATACGACTAAACAACGAAAAAGCTTCAAGAGGGAAGCCCTTTTGCACAAATCCAGCAATGAGGGCAGTCCAAGACACCACATTTCTCTCAGTCATTTCATCAAACAGTTTGAGTCCTTTTGCAGTGTCACCACATTTCACATAAGCATTTAGAAGATGGTTGTGTAAGTATAGCAAAGACGTGCCGCCTGGGTTTTTCAGCAGTTTCGCGTGAATCGCTTTGGCGTTATCCAATCTTGATGTCGCCACACATTGGCGCAGTATATTCAAATATTTACCCTCCTCCTCTTGGTTCTTGTCCCATATGACTGATGCTCTGTAGTTTTTCTTTGTTGTAAATTTAGAAAAAGATGTCTCATTATGAATACCAATTAGTATTTCAGGTAAAGTTATGAACTTTTTGAGTTTTGAAGGAAGCATATGGATATTTTGTAAAGAAAACAAGATATATATGTATCTACAATATTCCTCATATATAATACCAACTAAAGTTTTGAATCAGAATAAACTCTTTTAACAGAGAGAAACCTGAAGAAAAGCACATCAATTGAAACTATTAATAGTATACCTCAGATATAATAAAGCTTTGACATCAGATGATAATATAGAATACAGCCTAAGATAAAGTAATTGTGACTTTCCTGTTTAATATCTGTCTCAGCATCAAATGTACTTGCCATATAATAAAAACTAGTGTAATTAAAGCCTTTCTAAACATGCTCGCCCGAAGGGTGGAACAAAAACTGATGGATATCCTAAGCATATTCAGAAAGAATATGTAATCTATCGGTCATGACGTACATACATTGCTAAACCAAAGGAGAAAAGAGTGACCTTTTTATGCCTAAGCAAGTGGAACTAAGCTCATTGTATATGGAACCACGGTAGCAGAAAAGAAAGGCTTTGGTGCAAGAGCAGAAAGGCTGCAGAGGTGTCGCATCTTCATTGTATCAAACTGATACAAATAGATATCAGCTGCAACCCTCATAAGCAAGATGTTGTTCTTGAAAGCTAGAGTCCCTATCCAAGGATACGCGGAATTATAGTCTCTTGCCAACTTTTCAGCTATCTTGAATAGATACTTGTCGTTTTCTTTTTCCAGCAATTCCAAAGAGATGGTAAAAGTAAGATCCCATTGAGAAGTAAAATGATCCTTCAGCACCCACAGTTGAAGTCCGTGTTCGGATATCAATACGTAATGTAGCTTCCCTTCAGCTTCTCCCATGCACATCTCGGGTGTTAGATTGAACTGGGTGGTGGGGAGTGGTACCATTATCAACCAAGATATCTCATTTTCTGGATCAAACATAAGGATTTCGTCTCCATCAGTAAGCCAATACAGAATCCCAGTTACACAGATGCATCCCTTTTTCTGCATGTTGTGATTGCAAAGACAAATCTCTCCGGATATTCTCCATTCTCCTGTTTCTGATGAATAAATGTTAAAAGAGAAACATCCATCTCCTTCTATGTTAGTTTCAACTTGGCTAACTATCACAACCTTAAAACTTGTGAATGCATCAATCGGATTCTTGAATGGATCAAAAACCAAGGTTATGCAGCTTTCTCTGGAAGGATTTGGCCACTGAAGTTCTTTCCACTCCTTATTCAGCGGGTTACAGACGTAGATTACAGGAACATCACAAGGAAAGCTACTTCGACAACAGATTAGTCCATAACTTGAGTCCTGGATAACAATACGTTCTGGGAGGAAATCCAGAACATCAATATAGATTTCCGTGGTAACTCTTTCTATAGGTATGAAGCTGATCCAGTCATAATCTTCATCACACCACTGGTACCTACCCTGATAGAAGAAACCTGTGAGAGGTTCCATCTTTTTCAACTGTCCTTGGATGAAACTGCGGTCAGACATAATACATTGCCATCCCTTTGATACACACTTCAATTTCAGCAAATCCTTAGTAGACAATTTTGGTAGTACTTCATATAGCATGTCACTGCTTGGAAACCAAATTTCCTTCATTTTCACAACCCTGACAGAATTCAATTCTGTCAGCTAAAAAATAGTTGGGATAATTCAAACTAGAGGAAAACGCAAAATCTCGGGTGACAAAATTTTAGATAAGTACAATAATCAGGGATGCAAACAGAGCACCTTCTACATAATTTCTGGATTAATTAACAAGTGCAACAACTATCAGAGAAATGATCCACATTGAAAGATACAGAATCAGCGAGAAATCCACAACATTTTCAGATATATGGTAACAAATAATTTCAGTTGCCAATAGAACCACTCACAAGCTATAGTATAAGCAGAATACCTGACAAACTCGTATTCATCATAAAACATCATAAAAAGTGAATTGGGATATGAGTATCAAACACCACTCCATAGTATAGTTCTTCATCCATTGAGTATTTGTTAACAAATGGAAGTCCTTTTACGCGTTGGGGGTGAAGTTTTCACCCTTTTCAAGAAACAGAAATAACAATAGGATATCTACTATGTTTACACATTGCTAACAAACCCCTAACCTTCCCAGTAACCCCATTGCTCCCAAACAGAACTGCTTCTTTTTCTTACTTTCAACCAAAGATCAATACATAGCTCTGTACAAATAAGGCAATTTCATTAACCCATAATGAACAAAGACACAGCTCAGTAGTCAGCTCATCCATCCCATACCTCTCCACCCCATAAATCACACTGCTGAAAAAGTAAATGTAAAGATTAACCAAGCAAACCACTTTGTAAAACAGAAAAAAGTTGTAAAAGATTCAATCTTTTCAAAAGAACAATACAAATATTTGCCAGACCCATAAAGTTTTTTTGTTTTTTTTTTTTCATTAGAAATAAAGAGTTGAAAACAAACCTTTTATTCTTGAGGTTCAAGAAATTCTCAAAACCAACTAAGCTGCCATATTTCCTTTTTAATGTTCTGTAGCTTGCTTTCACTTTTACATGCAAAAACAGAAATGGTGTATCTCAGAGTGACACTGTCATATTGGTAGTGGTAAAGTAGGAGGGCACAGACTCTTCAAATGGTGCAAAGGGATTTGTAATTGTGACAACAGACACAAAGGACAATCCCACTGTCTTTCTTTTTATGGTTTTGCCTTTCTATTACTATACTATCAGGTTATTTAATTTACTGGTAGAAAAAAATAACATATAGTATTAATTTCGTGTATTATTGTTATTATATACCTAGTTTATACAATTTTTTTAATATATGCGTAACTAATGCAACCATAATTAAAGTATTTCCTAGAACGAATACTACATGAAAGTTGGTATTAATAAGCAAAAGGTTTATGGCATGCATTAGCCTAATTAAAGAGAGAATTATCTCTTAAGAAAATTTTTTATGTTCTTCATATTATATTTATGGAGGATATTTTTGTACGTAAATTTTAATTTTTTTATATAATATATCTTATTTTTAGTATACCAAATTAAATAATGCAAAAAACTAATGTTAGCTTCATATACTAATTAAATCAAGCAATGCATAAAAAATAATTTATATATAACTAATATCAATGTTACTAATATATTATGTTCAAGACCCTCCCAAATAACCCTACATACATGTGAATTTTGTAACCCGAAAAAGAAATGCTCGAGATCAATATTAAGTACCTATTCTTTGTCTCAATATAAGTGTTTTAATTAATTTCCAATTTTGTTTGTCCTAAAAAAAGTATATTTTTTTTATATTTAATATTCAATTTGAAAGCTTTAAAACTACAAGATTCAGCAGATATTTAGTATTGTATACATCTTTAGTTTAGATCATAAGATTTAAAAATCTCTTTTTATTGCTTAAATTTCATGTCTAATCAAATTAAGACCGAAAGAGGAATAATTTTAATTTAACCGTCTCTAATTTAAGATTCAAGTTTCATTCAATTGATATACTTGTGATTTCCTTATCGTTATACCTATGATTTTTTGTGTTTACACTTAAATTTAAAAAAAGGATGATAATATAAAATAATCTTTCCTCTTTTTTTGCATTTTTTACGACAATTCAAACGTTAGAATTTCGCTTTGACAGTTTTGTTGTAACTGATTTAGATGGGACATTTTTGACTGACTATGTAGTATGACATTTTCTTTTTTCAATTAGAGTATTAACGTGAATTTAATCTGAATTTTCACTAAGTAGCGACTTTATTATATCTACTTCTATTTTTACTTTCTTTGAAAACCTAACTTATTGGTGATTATTGAAGTACTAGTTAACATGTTCGCGGCTTTCGCGCAATCCTAACAATTATTTTAAAAATAATTTTTTTAATAAATTAGCACATACTAAAAAAGAAGAAATAAGATCAATACTTAGAGCCTGTTTGGCTCAGCTTAAAAGCTGGTCAAACTGACTTAAAAGCTGGTTTTTGACTTATTTAGCTGTTCGGCAATACTCAAAACAGCTTATTTTAAGTTAAAAAAAAAACTTATTTTAAGCCAAAAGTTAAAAGCTGGGGTAGGGGTGCTTTTTTTTTTTTTAGCTATAAGCTGTTTCAAGTTGATCACAATTTTAATCTTTTTGTGCTTAATATTTTTATACAATCTCCAAATTACTCATATAACCCTAACATTTCTTTCTTCCATTTTTCCCTTTTCCTTTCACTTTGGACATAACAACTTCACACTTTTATCCAAACGCATAACTGCTTATTTTAAAAAAAGTTTCTTCGCACTTTTAAAAGTGCTTTTTTAAAGCTGCTTTTATTAGCTCATCCAAACGGGCCCTTAGTAAAAGCTATAAAATATTTATAATATTTGTTTCGATTTATAATATATTATTTTTTGTATTATTTTGTTGGTAAAAGAACATGTTTTAAAAATGCTAACTTAATTTTCTGCTTAGTTTTCTATTTGTCGTGGATCATTAAATGAAATGTAAATAATTTGTTCTCCTCGTTTTTTAAAAGTATGAATGCTTATTTTTATATAAGGAACTACTGAACTTCGAACCTTTTAAATATAGTTCTTCAATATGATTTATTTAACAAAAAACATACTTGTTAGGTACACAATCTTTTATAAAATTCTTTATCTTTTGTGCAAGTTAAATATGAAAATTAACAAAAAGCATGTCAATAGTAACACAAAGGAAAGAACGATCGACTATATTAATCAAATAATATTTATATATAAAAAATGGTAATAATAAAATATAAAAGCAATCAATATTAATATTTCAACAAACAACAAAGGTATAGTCATTTTTATTTGTTTTAATTATCAAAAAATAATTATACAAATAATAAATAGTTACTATTTTAAATCTTGAGGAGATACAAAACTCGCTAAATATATAATTATTTAGAGAAAATCACAATTTAAATAATGACAAAAAAAGAAGAAGCAAAGAATGGGAGAAAAAGATTGAGTAGGACTTTTAGTATATAAGTGTTTCTGCTATTGTTTGTTTTTATATCATATTGAAATTATTTATAGTTTTTTCCATCTACACAAAAATTATAAAAAATTATCATTATTTACTCGACATATTTCACTAAAATAATATTTCAATTCATTTTAGTGTGTATTTTGTTTGTTTTGTTGTGGTTGTTTTATTTAATTACTAAAAAGATAGAAAATAAAAATATATATATTTCATTATTTTAGTACAGAACTTTAAAATTTTTGAGTTTTAATAAATAGTACATGCTCCCTCTATTTCAAAATAAGTGAAATTGTTGAGCCTTTTTTTCATAGTTCAAAATAAGTGAATTGTTCCAAGTTTAAGAGAGATGTTAAAACAATTCTTCCATTTCTGCCCTCATTTACAATGTTAAATAATTATAAAAGAAATGAATTTTTAAATACAGGATATGTACATAACGTCATCAGGAAAATAAATCATTTATTTTTAAAGTTATTTAGAGCGCTCATTTATGAAATAGATAAATGATTAATTTTGAGTAAATTTAATGTATGATGTAAAAGAAAGAAAAATGGAAAGAAGTCTAAAAAGAGAGATAAAGAATTAAGTAAAAAAATTGAGGAGACATGTTTATTTAGCAAAAATATAAATAAATAAAAAGAATTGTAAGCCGTGAGATGGGTCAACCCGCTAATAAAAAGAACAAAGCAACATAGTAGTATTTCTTTATTAATTTTAAACAAAATTAGAGTATGTCTTGTTGCCAAAAGCTTACAACCACAAATAAAGAAAAAACATATGCTTCCATGAAAATGTTCTACGTGCAAATCTAGAATAGTTGATGTGCAAATGATAGACTAAAATCTAAATCCATTATATTTTGAGAAAACAAAATGTAGAGGTAATGGATAGAATCGTAGAAAGGAGTTGAGGAGATATGTCATTAAGTAGAAAAAGTGAATACACAATGATTTTGTAATTTATGAGATGTAATTAGTTGTAATAAACGTTTTAATTTTTTTAGTTAACAAACAAATTAATTAATGAATAGAGTAAACTCATTTTTTCAATTTCATAGTCAACTTAAACAAATATCACTTTTCTCTATAACTTAAGAAGATAAGTTTTTTATATTGGATATTGGCAGAACAAGCTCGGTTCATTCTGAAAAATTTCATTGAATTAGCAGTGAAATTTGAGTCCCACAATCATATATATAGACTAATTTTACCCATGTCTTAACAAATACGAAACAAAAATTTAATGGATGGGATCTCATCTCCTTTTTAGTCAATTCAAAATCCACCAAAAAAAAGTGTTATATTATCTAAATTAAAATGATAAGAAGCGGATAAAGCAAAACAAAAGATGATGGAATATTCTTGATCGAGAAACTATGTCATATCAACATGTTATATACATAATATATATCGATATAAAATAATGATTGTATATTCAAAAGACAAAAGTTTATATAATGAAAATATCAAAAGTTTTCTTTAAGCAACAGAATAATCCGTGAGAGATCATGTTACCCTTGATACAAAAAGTGTTCTTTGTACTATAATCTTGTTCTTGAATAGTACATATCTTGATGGATAAATAATTAATTGAAAAAATATATAAGCAATAATAAGTGCATCTATATATTTGTAAATGATTAAAACTTCTACCTTTTAAATTTTACTCTGACCAACTCTTGATGAATCTCCCAAAGCCGTTAAACTTTCTTCTTCATCTTGATGAATTGTAGCAAATTAATTTTTGATCGTCTCTTTTGACGAATCTTACACCACCTTTAACTTTCTTCTTCATGATAAATTTTTGTTTGGCTAGTGTTACACAAGAAGAAATTCTAAAAAATATATCTATAATCTTCATAGAAGCTGAAAAACAAAAAAAATTAACAATATTAAGTTGGAGAAAGTAGAAATGAACATGTAACAACACCATAGATGATTGTTATTTAAAGATGAGAATTAAGTAGAAGGAAGTTGAGAAGACATCTTATTTAATTAGAGAATTCAAATAGATGGAGGTTTTTTTTGTAACTTTCATGTGATATAATTATATGTAATGAATATGATTGTATTTATTTATTTTTTAAATTGATTAATGAAAAACATGAATGAAAAAACTCAAGAAAGAAAGAAAAAAGTTTAATAGTAATATACAAATAAAATATAAATTAAATAATAAAGATAAAATACTTAAAATATTTAAAAATATTTTTCTTTTGTAATTGTAATTAGGAGAAGGACAAAAAATTAATATTTCTTTTCATTAATAATAGAAATTAGAGAAGTATAAATTATAAATAATTACTCTTTGTAAGTTGGCATGTGAAGAGTCTTTGTTGTAAATGTTTCAGTAATATAATACTTATTGTAATAAATTAAATAATGACTTTTGCAGTAAAATAATTCATTTAAATAAAAAAGAAAAGTAAAAAAAATGAGAAAAGAAATATATATGTGAAGATCATACAGAGGTGCCACATCATCTTATCTATGATTCTCCGTAATATTATATTAAGATTAGTTCAACAACGCAACAAAATATATCACATTTGAATTGAAATCTAAATAGTTTCATCACCATGATTATATAAGATTAGTCTCCTTCATTAGATTATAAATTGGGAGGAAGTTATGAGTTCTGACCATATGCATTTATAAATATTAGATAAATTTTTGTGTTGTTACGTTATTGATTTCCATTTGCATTAGCCCAAATTGCATATTTTTGGCGTAAAAAGGAAAGTCATGAAGTACATGATGCACGAATATAATATTATAGAATTTATTAAGCTCAATAAATGATTTTTTTTTATAAAAAGTACTAATGTATACAAGAAAAAGAAAAAAAAATGAGTTGAAAAAAGAGAAGAAGAAAGATGCTGACTAACCATACAAATTCCATTGCCACTGGGATGATGGTAGACTATTCTATGTAATATATCAATAGGACCATTTATAACAAGTCACACACTTATACTACGTAAATATAATAATCAAGAAATTCTAAAACCAAACTATCAAAAAGAGAAAACGGACTATAAATCGATTCCTTTCCAAATTTTTTTAAAAGAGAGTTTTGTGTCACAAAATAAAAGACAAACATTGTAATGAATATATAAGGGGAAGATGTAATATTCAAAATCAAAAGGAAAACATATTTATAAAGTGAAATTTCAAGGAGTTTTATAAAATTATCCTGAGAATAAACAGGTAATTAAGTTGACTGCAAATATACAAAATTCTAATTGTAAATTATTTTCAATAGTACAAGAATAAATTGATCCAGCAAACAAAAAAATCATGTCGCCTTCGATCTTCATGAATATAAGATGCAAAAATAAGAGAAATGAGAAAAAACTCACATGAAAATTGAACAATAACGATTAACAAACCCTTGACAATCAAACTACCAGAGAGTTAAATGTGAATCCACAATAGCAACAACTTAACAAGCAAAAACTTAGATGAATTTATAACTCAAAATGACTTACAAGAAGTTGTATCAATACTGAAAACAGTAACAAATAGACTTTAATAGAATGATAAATCCTATTTACCATCCTTAAAGAATCATCATCATCAACTCATTTAGAAACGGTTGTGTTTTCGGCCTCTAATTGATTTTTTGAAAGGAATGAATTTTTTCTCTCCTTCCCGTAAGTACAACTCTATAACCATCATAACTAATTCTAATTTTTTCAAGGCATTCTAGCCATTCTCCTCCTAGAATCATGTCATGTTTCGACGGCAATGGAACTAAGTACACTTTCAAATTAAACACAATGCCTTCCATTGACAATTGAAAGTTGTTGCATAGTCTGGAGGTCACCATTTCCCCCAAATCTGAGCGAACAATTTGAGGCTGGATTGGAACTGTCTCACAACCTAACTTATCAGCTAATGATTCATTAATGTAATTGTGCGTAGTCTCTACTTCCCCCATTAGCACAGCCAAGGGTATCTCCTTATGATAACCAGTCACACAGAATTCACAGCCCACTGCTAATTCCATGTTCATTTTGGTTTCCTCTGTGGAAACAACATCTACAATTGAAAAGTTATTATTGTCTTTTCCGATCATGTCTCTCTTATATTCCTCTGTAGGAACAAGATCTACAATCGGAGCATTGCCACCATCATCTTCAATCAGTGAAACAATATTCTTCTTTTTGTTTTTGCAACTATAAGCAGCGGTTATTGGTTCTCTGTGCTTTTTAACTTTCTCCTCCTTAAATAAATCAACAACAATTGATCAAAGATTCAAAATCATCAAAACAATTTTAATTTGGGAAATCAACTCTAGAAAAGTAAAATCAATAGTACCTGAAGCATCGATGAGTTTTCATGGTCGTAAGAGGACAAATTCATGGCATATTCGGTCATTTTTTCGCCTTTATATTGATCCTTAGAAGATTCAATGCATTTTTTCAACTTTAAAATTTGTTCATTAAATTTATCCAGACTGGCATTTAATTCTCCAAACATCCTTTCATAAAATTTCTCCAGTCTGACAATCAATTCTCCAAACATCCTCTCTATTAGAGCACACATTTTCCCCATCTCTGTTGGACCAGTATCGTCGAATTTCTCCAGCAAGGCAATCAATTCTCCAAACATCCTTTCCGTTAGAGCACGAATTTCCCTCATCTCTGTTGCAACAATATCGGCGATTTTATTGTTTCCATTAACCATCTTGACGAAGAAAAAGAAGAAGAAACACTAAGGAGAAATATTTCCGATCAAGTCTATTTATAGTACTCGCTCTCCTGTCTCAGCTAGGGCTGGTAGGGGGACCGGGTTGGCCCGCCCCGCCCCGCGTCCCGTCCCGACCCGTCCTGAACCCGGCCCATCCCCCAGGGTTTAAGGGGATTAAGGGATGGGGGATGAGGGGACCGGTCAGGGGCCGGTTCACCCCTGCGTCCCGGTCGACCCGGCCCGGTCCCGGCTCGGTTGAACCGGCTGGTTCGCGGGATCCCCCCTTAATTATTTTTTTTTTAAAATTTAAAAAACTATCCGTTACTATCCGTTGGGGAAACGGCTAGTGGGCCCCCCTTACCAACGGATTTATGCCTCTTTTTGTCTTCCCAAACACCCCTACCACCCCCCTACTTTTAAAACTTTATTTTAAACCCTCAAGTTATTATAATTACATTTTAACCCATTTTTAATACTATAAATACACTATCCTCTACTATTTCTTACAAAATCATCTATTCTCATTTCTCTCTCTCATATTTTTTTTATTTCTATCACTCTCAACTCTCAAGTGTCAATCTTAATTTCTATTCAATTTTAATTCTCATATTATTAGAATTCATATATTTCGATTTTCAATTTTCAATTTTCAATTCAAAATTTTCATATTATATCAATGCCGAAAGGAGGAATAACAATTTGACAAAGTTAAGTAAAAGACAAGCAACTTGGATCAAAACACAAATTGAATGCAGTGATGATGAATTAGAGGCACAAGAATTGCTAACAAGTTTACCAACACCGAAGGATATCACCATCGATATGATGCGACAATTAGAATTAAATTTTAAAGGAGAAAACAGATATTATTAGATTACATTCGAGAACTAATTGAAACAGAACCCTTCCTAGAAGGTGGCTGCGTAAAATTAGTTACTCATCTAATATCTGTAACAAATATTAGTTTTACGTATGAGAACTTATTGAAACAGAACCCTTCCTAGAAGGTGGCTGCATAGATTAGTTACTCCACTAATATTTGTTAATTGTAAGTTGTAACTTATAAGTTCTATTGAATAAATTTGAAGGTTTTAACTTTTGTTCAAGTTTGTTTTATACAATTATTGTTTTGAATTTTAATTTTAATACATACAATTAAATATATATATACTAAAGTACTAAACTATTTTAAAATACTTAATTTAAAGTTTACAATTTACATTACTTTAAAATATTTAAATACAAATTTAAACTTCTCAAATTTGAAATTTGAAACTTTAAAGTTGAAATTTGAAATTTGAAAAGTAAATCTTAAAATTTGAAAATTGAAACTTTAAATTATAAAATTTATTTTGATATTTGAAAATCAAAAGTTAAATTTAAAATTTATTAGCTAAAGACGTATCATTTCAATAAAAATATATAAATATTTTAAAAAAAAGAATCCCCCGTCCCATGCCATCCCGTTCCGTTCCGTCCCCCCAAATCCCATCCCATCCCGTATATATAGTGTGACGGGATGGGACCTATTTTCGTCCCCCCAATCCCGGTCCCGTGTCAAATCTCCCCTCCCCGTCCCCCGTCCCGTCCCGTCCCCCTTTGTCCCGTCCCCCGTCCCGTCCCGTCCCCCTTCGTCCCATCCCCCAGTCCCCTTCTCCGTCCCCTTGCCAGCCCCAGTCTCAGCTGCTTTCTTATGGCGTTTCTTTAGAAAAAAACAAATGAAAATATATTTTAGTAAAAAATGATACTAGTACTTGTATTAATTATTAAGTGTGTTTGGTATGGAGGAAAACATATGTTTTCCAATTTTGTCATGTTTGGTTGGGTTAAATGTTTTCTAAATAAACTCATTTTCCTAAAATTTAAGGAAAATGACTTCCCTTCAAAACTTAAGGAAAACATTTTCTAAAACTCTCTTCCAACACCCACCCCCACCCTATCAGATCCCAACCCACCCCCACCCTACCAACCCACACAGCCTACCAGCCCCCACACCCCCAACCCATACTGGCCCCCCAATTCGCCACCCAAAAAAAATCCAGAAAAAATTAAGTTTGTTTTTAAAAAATATTTATAACTTCAAAATTTGTTTTTCTCACCCCTACGTAGACCCCTACCCCCCAAAAAAGTTAAGTTTGTTTTTTAAAAATCATTTTCAACTTCAAAAATTTTTTTTTTCACCCCTACCCTCGACCCCCACCCCACCCCCCCCCCCCCCTACCACCTTTTTTTTTTTTTAAGTTTGTTGTTAGAAAATATTTTCTAAAAAAAATTGAGTTTGTTTTTAAAAAATATTTTCCATTTCAAAAATTATTTCTACTCTAGGAAAAATTAAAGATATATCTTACAAATATTTTTTATTCAAAAACCAAACACTAAAATCTTTTCCGCAAAAATTTCTACTCACCAACCAAACATGAGAACATAAGTCAAGAATCTACTTATTTTCCAGTAAAAACATTTTCTAGGAAAACATTTTGCATGAAAATATTTTCCATGGAAACATTTTCCTTCATACCAAACACGCCCTAAAAGTCTATAGTTTGACTAAATACGTAAAATAAAGAAGATTTTAATATTCTGTGATCCTAGACAAAGTTATATTAAATGTATTAAATATCATGTGATTTATGACTCTAATTATATTATATGGAAAGTTGAAGTTAAAGTTTTACTAAAGAAAAGATTTTTTTTTAAAAAAAAAAAAACTAAAAAGGAATGTATAGTAAAGTCTCATAAAACTAATACTTAGTGAATTAATAATCTTTCTAAACATATTCTATGGAAAGTTGAAATTAAAGTTCTTCCAAAAAAGAAAAATCATTCTTTTTTAAAACGGACAAAAAAGAGAGAGTATAAAGTCTCATAAAATTAATACTTAGTGAATAATAATCTTTTCCTTTTGTCCCACTTGCTTCAATGTAAAAAATCACCAATTCGATAAATGTATCAAAATACCATGTGATTTATGACTCTAAATATATCATATGGAAAGTTGCAATTAAAGTTTTATCAAAAAAGAAAATCAAATTTTGATATATTAAATGTATCAGAATAACATGCGACTTGTGTTTTAAACATATCATATGGAAAATTGGAACTAAAGTTTTACCAAAAAAGAAAATTAGTCTTTTTTTTAAAAGGGACTAAATTAAAAAATATAGTAAAGCCTCATCAATTCGATTCTTAGTGATGTAAAAATCACCAATTTCGATAAGATAATATATTTTTCAGAAATTCCTATATAAATATATGATTTCAATAATATTACATATAAATTAATAATTCTTTAAAAGTATAAATATATCTAAGACGATTTTGTGAAATATGATTCTATTGTTGTTTGTTAAAATTTAAATCTAGGTGAAGCTCATCTAATTTTTTATTGCATTCAAAAGTTTCGGTGTTATCAAGTCTGAAAATCTTTTTGAGTGCATGTGGAATGATCTCTTTTGTATTAACATAATGTTTTAGTATGATTTGATCTGTCCTTAGTGATTTTGTGACAACTTTTAAATGAGAAGCCATTTTTGAATATGATTTCAAAAAAAGTTCTATGTTGTGTATATAGTTTATTCTTTTAACATCATACATTGAATGTTTTTAGTAAAGATAACATGAATAATATTTTGTAATTAGGAAATATTGAACATATATAATGAATTTATTTTTATGATGAATTATTGAGTTTATTTTACAATGAATAATTTAACAAGAAAATATATTACAATGAATCCTACACATACTTTGTACTTTATGTATAATGAATTTATTTTTATATGAATTTAATAAATATGATATATAATTTAGTAAGATACAATAATTTTGATGTATTTATAATTTATGTATAATAAATTTATTTCTATATAAATTTAATTAATATATTATATAAATTAGTAAGATACAATGATTTCAATGTAATCAAAATTAACTTTGAGAAAGAGTAAAAAATGAGTTACTCAAAAATTTATAACGCCTACAAGTAAAGCGTTTGGTTAATCAAGAGCTTTTTAGGAAAAAACTACAAAAAATAATTTAAAAAAATGGATAGTTTGATCCACTTAATTCGAGTAGCACACACAGAGATGGATCTAGAATTTGAAGGTCGGGGGTGCCACAACATTCAAGTAAGATAAAAGGATTGGTTGCTTTAATTTTGGATTACAATTTCTGGTTATTAATTTTATTTTATTTTATAAACAAATCAATCAAATGTGCCTATAGTAATATTTTCTTTTAGATATTATGTGATCAAAGATAATTAAAAAATTCAATTTTTATTTTCTTTTTTGGAACTAAATGTCTTATTTGCTGAAACTTTGAGAAAAAAAGTCACGTTAAAATTTGAGCTTGTATAAACCATCTAATAATATTAACATAATATATTTATCTTGCATTGACTTTATGTGTTGTTGGAGATATGTAGTTGGGAAATAATAATTATTGTAGTTTCAGCCTATTCATCTTACTTAGCAAAGACGTCAGTGAAGATCGAAATAACCTTTAAATTTTTTTAAAAAACACATTTTTGGAACTTATGTTTTTTCTAAAAACTATTATCAAAATATATTCTTAATAATATTTATTTGACGCTCATACTTCAGTACTCACTAATTGATAAAACAAAATAAACACGTTACACTCAAATCAATAGATTAATAATTAGTGTGAGAGAAAGTAAAATTAATTATGAAAAGGGGTCAATTTGAATTAATAAAGAATAGTAAATAAATAAGAACAAATGGAGAAAAAAGAAAAGAAAAAAAAGGAGCAAACAAAAAAACTTAAAGGTTGTTGCTGAGGTTCAAACCCAAGTTGACGAGGAGGCAGACCCTCTCCTTTGCCAATTGGGCTATTCCGTTTTATATTCACTAAGTGGCAACAGTAATATATATTTAATTATTATACATATATATATGTGTATATAAATTTTTTTCTGAAAACAGTGAGTGTTATGGTACCCCCACATGTACACCTAAATCCGCCCTAAGCACACATTTCAATATTTAGTCATTAATTAACCATATTCATATGGAGTAAATTTTTTTAAATTCTTCATTTTTGAAGAAAAACACACACAAAAAAAAAAAAGGAACTTGAGAACATACAAAACAAGAATTTGCTAAATTAAGTACCACGCCCATGCACGATACAAACACATTTAGTCTTCCACAATCTCACTTTATTTTATAAAGTTAGTCTCTTCTAATATAAAAAATAAAACGGAGAGTATTCTTGAATTTAGATTAGGTCAATGATATAAATAAGGAATGTAAATATCTCCGTATATTATGAAATAATGGTATCAATAAGGAGTCAAAATTTGTGGAACATGAGATTTTTCTTATTAAAATTGATTGAGTTTTTGAATTAAATTTTTAGATGTCTTATAAACATGTTTTAAAATAACTACATTATATTTTCAGAGCGATTCTTCTTCACATCATAATAGATGATATTTTTATTAATTGTTAGTTCTACATTTAACTTCTCGATTTACTGTATATATAAATCAAAGATAATTATGATTTTGGAATTGATTAGAGTTTAATTGGGTTCAACTTTTTTTTTTTGATTAATTTAATCCATTTTTCCTAATCTATTTGATAGTCTAATTTCTCAGATAAAGATGATATTAAATTATTTTAAGTTTTTAACCTTAATAAATAGATTATTATATAATGGTATGTATATATTGGTTATGAAAACTTATAATGGATATTTTAGTAATTTGCTTAAAAATTAATCTTGATATTACTTTAAATTTATGTGGATTCGGAGCCTAAAGGGTATAAAATATTAACAAAAATTTCAAAACGGTATATAAAATTTTATATTAACCAAAAAGGCAAAATCACTGGAACAACAACAATTTACTCCACCAGAAAAAGCAAAATCGCTGCTACTACAGCGATTTTGCAAAATGTGATTTTTTTTTAAAAAAAAAATCAAATCGCTACCTAGACTTGATTTTCAAATTTTTTTTAAGAAAATCGCTGCCTAGGCAGAGATTTTCTAAAAAAATCGCATTTTGCAAATTCTCTGCAGTAGCAACGATTTTGCTTTTTGCGGTGGAGTAAATCGCTGTTGTTCCAGCGATTTTGCCGTTTTTGTTAATATAAAATTTTATATACCATTTTAAAACTTTTATTAATATTTTATACCCTTTAGGCTCCGAACTCACATTTATGTACTATCTTACTTTTTATATACGTGCAACCCAATAATATTTTTTATACTTTAGAGGAATGAATTTAAGGGTAAGAAAAATCTTTTCTCAGCGAAATTTAAGCGATAATTGATTTTATAGAATATTAATTTAATTTATTCTTTTCACTAAGTTTTATTTAACCATCTCGACGAGTAAGAAGAAAACCGAGTCATAGGGCTTTTTGATGCCTGTTAATAGAGGTAGTAATGTTTTTAAAATTACTACTTATTTTTTTAAAATTACTGAAAATGCCGTTGCAAATGAAATCAGAATATTTTAGAGTGATTTTTCTGTACATCAATTTTTATTTTATATGGTGCATAATAGATAACAATCTTGTTATTGATTCATCAAACTAATTAACCAGTAGTAGAGCATGGAAATAAAATCGCAATAACTCGGCTTTAGAAAAGCAAAAACGATGGAATTGATAAGTCGACGATTAATTATTTCTTAGGAAAATTGCAAGAAATTGAGTATTTTCACGACATTATATTTGTTCAGTTTAAATTAAAAAAATATTTTTGTTAGTTGTTATACTAGTGAAATATGAGAAGATGGTGTAATATTTAAAATCAAAAGGAAAACGTACGTTATTTGAAAGAGAAATTTCAAGGAAGGTTATAAAATATCATAAGAATAAAAACGAGTTAAGTTGACCACAAATAGAAAAATGCTAATGTAAATTATTTTCAATAGTACAAAATTAAATTCGATCGCGCAAATAAAACATGTACCCTTCAATCTTCATGAATATAAGGTGCACAAATAAGAGAGACAGTACAAAACTAACATGAAAATGTAACAATCACAATTAACAACCCCTTGACAATTAAACTACCAGAGAATTATATATATGTGAATCCATACATTGCAACAACTTAACAAGCAAGAACTCAAATGAATTCATAACTCAAAATAACATACAACAAGTAGTATCTATATTGTAGTAAACAGAAACAAATAGGCATATTAATAGAATGATAAATCCTATTTACCGTCGTTAAGAACCAACATCAACAACTCATTTAAATACGCCTGCGTCGTCGGCCTCTAACTGATTTTTTGAAAGGCATGAATTTCTTCTCTCCTTCTAGTAAGTACAACTCTATACCAGCAAAAGTAATTGTAATTTTCTCAAGGGCCCCTAGCCATTCCCCTCCTAAAACAATGTCATATTTTGATGACAATGGAAGTAGATACAGTTTTAAATTAAACACAGTACCTTCCATTGACAACTGAAAGTTATTGCATAGTCTGGAGGTCACCATTTCCCCCAAATCTGAGCGAACAGTTTGAGGATGGATTGAAACTGTCTCACAACCTAACTTATCCGCTAATGATTCATTGATGAAATTGTGCGTAGTCTCTTCTTCCCCCATTAGCACAGCCAAGGGTAGCTCCCTATGATACCCAGTCACACAGAATTCACTGCCCACTGATAACTCCATGTCTATCTCAGTTTTCTCTTTATCAACAAAATCTACAATTGGAACGTTAGCATCATTGTTCAAGTCTATCTTAATTTCCTCTGTAGGAACAAGACCTAAAATTGGAGCATCAACACCACCATCTTCAGTCATAGAAACATCATCTTTTTTTTATTGCGTTTTCGACTATAAGTAGCGAGTATGGGTTCTCTGTGCCGTTTAACTTGCTTCTCCTTAAATAAATTGGCAAAAATTGAACAAAGATTCAAAAATCACTACAACAATTTTTATTTTGGAAAATCAACTGTACAGAAGTAAAACCAATTGTACCTGAAGCATCGATGAGTTTTCATAGCCGTTGGAGGAAGGATTAATGGCAACTTGTTTCGCCTTTCTCTTGATCCATAGAAGATCCAATGCATTTTTTCAACTCTAAAATTTGTTCATCAAATTTTTCCAGCCTAGCATCAGATTTGTCCAGCCTGACATTCAATTCTTCAACTTTCTTTTTTATTAATTAGATCAATTTTTTCTAATCTATTTGATAGTCTAATTTCACAGAGTAAGCTGATATTGAATTATTCCAACCTCAATAAATAAATTTTTATATAACAGTATATATTGGTTAAGAAAAATTATATTTTATTCTTTTGATATATAATAATTTACTTTAAAAGTTAATATAGACGCTATTTACGTTTAAGTTCTCTATTACTTGGTATACACGTGCAACACACGTGGTAAAATTGAATTTGGAGATATGAAAAATCATTTTCTCTATGAACTTAAGCAATGGATGATATTATAAAATACAATCATAATAGTAGCCAAATCTCAATATACGATAAAATATATCATTATTGAAGATTTATATATAAATATATTTGGAGAAAATAAAAAAAATATTACTTGAAGTGTCGAGGATTTTGATTTTTCATAGTTGAATTTTAGAGAAAACAAAAATTCTGAATCTCCTTTTAACCATCCTGATGAGGAGGAACAAGAGTGAGTGAGTAATAAGGGTTTTCCATGCCTATTTATAGAGCTACCACACCACACCTTTTCTTAACCTTCAAATATTACATAAATGCCCCTGCGAATGGAGTTAAAATAGTAGTCAGATGCATATATTTAATCTAATTTAAAGAATTTTTCCTTTTATCTTTTATTAGCTAACAAAATAAACTAAAAGTAAAATGTAATGATTAATATATGCATCTGACTACGATTATGTATATATATATATATATATATATATATATATATATATATATAATATATATATATATATATATATATATATAATATATATATATATATAAGTTTTTAAATACGTGTGTTGCACGTGTATTACCACTTAATAGTATAAATATTTCAAAAGTTAAAATATTTTAAATTAAATTTTTTAGATATCATATAATCATGTTAAGAAATAACAACATTTTTTTTAGAACGATTTTTCAGTGCATTAATTTTTATTTTATAATTAAGGTGCATCATAAATGATGTTCTCATTGTTGATTCTCGTATTTGATTTCTCGATTGAATGCGTACAAAAATTAAGGATAATTATGATTTTAAGTCTATTGAGGTTTAACTGGCTTCAACATTTTTTTGATTAATTTGAACAATTTTTCCTAATCTATTTGAATGTCTAATTTCACATATTAATATGATATTAAATTATTTCGATCTCAATAAACAAATTATTATATAACAATGTATATTGGTTATGAAAAAAACTGTATTTTATTCTTTTGGTATACAATATTTTACTTTAAAATTGGTATTGATATTACTTTACATTTATGTTTTATATTATTTGATATATATGTGCAACATACGTGAAACTAATATATATTATATTTATGTTTTATATTATTTGATATATATGTGCAACATACGTATTTATATATATATATATATATATATATATATTATATATATATATATATATATATATATATATAAGTATGAAAGTAGAGAAATTTGTAACATTAATTTGAAAAAGAAAAGTCAAAGATAAAGAAGTAAAAAAAAAAAAAAAGAGAAAAAAAAAGTTTAAAGAAGAGAGAAAAATTAATTTGGGTCACCAACACTTTTCATGTGACACCATATCAATAAAACATATGATCAGTTATTTCTTGGACAGAGTGAACTGAAAAGTAATAATTAGATGTTAGATTTTTCAAAAGTGGTTCTACTTTTAAAAAAGTCGCGATTTCACTTTTGAGGGTAATTTGGGTACAAGAAATTAATGAACTTATCCAACCACCCTTAACTTTTCAGAGAAATTACAAAAATACCTCAAAATTATTTCAAAATTGTTACTCGTTTCGTTTCATGCCAAAATAGTGTCTTGTTAAATATATTTTCTATATCAATTAATGCAAGTGTCTTATATTTCATCGAGTTTTGAACTCTGCGCCACCACTGATGTTGTACCTTATATTTCTACAAGTGTCTACTTAAAATATAATGAGATTTACTATTATATGTCATCAACCAGGTTAGTTGGTCAAATTTTTGTCCCAAACAAAAAATTAATGCAAGAACAAAGAAAACTTAATAGACTTCATAAATTGTAACGGACAACAATTAAGTAAGGAAGACTACAAGTAGTTCCTCTACATGAAAATTGCAAGAAACATAAACTTGTGGGCTTAATAGCTTAATCCCACACTACTATTTTCCTATCGAAACATGAAAGGAGGTTTTACAAATAAATCAACCCTAAAAACCCCTTTAGGAAAAACATTTAGTAAAACTCAACGGACTCTCTGCGCTTGTTGTCTTCATCTTCATCTTCATCTTCATCATCAAATGATTCATTGAAACTCAAAGTCATTTTTACCTTTAAAGTATAAAATTGCAAAACTTATGTTGAAAGATAAAATTCTCCCGAGTTCATATCCACTGATTTCCTAATACAATCTCATAATCTGAGGACAATGGGACAAGATACAGTTTCACAGTAAATAAGTTGTCTTGCACCGAGAATTGAAATTTTTTGCATACTCTTGAAGTCACCATTCTTTCAAAACCCAAGATAACATTTCTAGTCTTTATTGGGTATGACTCAAAACCTAGCTTATCTGCTAGGGTTTCATTAATGAAATTGTGAGTAGTCCCCCCTAGGGTGAATAAAACCTTCAAAGGTTGCTTCTCATGATATCCAATCAAGCAACAATCACCATCGTTTTCTGCTGTAGGGTGAAATGTAATCCACATATCGTCATCATCATCTTCTTCTTCTTCTTTTTCTTCCTTTTCTTCATCATCATCTTTCGCCTTAAGAAAATGAACATCGCTAAATTAAATTATAAACAAAGCCAAAATTCAAAAACTAATCTTCGGAGAAAATTAAATTACCTGAAGAGTTGATGATTCTGATTCTTCAGAATCGGCTTTTGAAGAAAATAAACATTTTGATTTTCCTTTAACCATCTTGATGAGGAGGAACAAGAGTGAGTGAGTAATGAGGGTTTTCCATGCCTATTTATAGAGCTATCACACCAAATCTTTTCTTACCCTTCGAATATTACCGGAATGCCCCTGCGAATGGAGTTAAAATAGTAGTCAGATGCATGTATTTAATCATTACA